>JAJONR010032166.1:0-65186 GCA_029582245.1 Solanum etuberosum
CTTTAGAATTCCCCTTACATGCTCGTACATTCCATGTACTGAGCCATTTGGCCTGCATCGTTTCATGATGCAGATACAGGTATTCAGGATCATCAACATGCGTTTCGTTGAGGTCATGTGATATTCTAGTTAGCTTTGGTGAGCCATCTTATATTCCAGAGGACTTCACCTTTATCTTACAGTTAGTAGTTTTGAGATGTCGTGAGTCTTGTCCCAATATCCTTCTGTAATAGTAGAGGCTTCATAGATAGACAAAGTTGAGTAGTTTTCAATATGTATCTTCTTTGAGTTGTGTTTACAAACTCTGAGTTTATCTATTGAGTATTTGAGTTATTGAACTTAATTAAGTTTTTAAGCTTTTGTATGCTTGAGTTAGTCTTCCACTTGTAGTCAGCCAGGATGAGGGTTCGCTTGGGGACTAGCAATGGTTCTCGAGTGCCGGCCACATCCAAGGTGTAGGTTCAGGTCGTGACAAAAACATCACGTACTTCACCTATGATATAACAGATGATATCTCTACGATAATCATCCTCAAACTCCTCTCCTAAATTCTCCATATTTTCTTGAAAGGCATTGTAGAACAAGTCGTATGACGCGTATATAGAAGGGTAATATTCGAGATGAAGTGATTTGAAAAACATAGGGCGATAATATTGGAATTTTTGAGGTTCATGAGGTGGTTTATACCAACATAGTTCAACTTTACGAAGGTGAAATCGAATAGATAAAAGTGGTAAAGAAGAAGAAATATTGCTATCTTTATTAATGTTTAATTCTTATTGTGGTGTTTCTATTTGACTAAATACTACGCAAGTGTCTGAGGAGGGAAGACTGTAATAGAACACAGTTTCCATATTTATATATTTTTTGGTTTCCTACTAGATAAAGCAGATGGTAATGAGAGTTGTAGGTAGTAACTTATTGTAATGGATCAGGGTTGATGGTATATGATAATAGATGTTGTGATTTGAAATTCTGATTAAGAATGAAATAATAATATTCTCAAATGGTCTTTATGTATTTATAAGAGTTGAGAAGCAAATTCTAAACCGATTCGACTTAGGAACTTCGAATTTAATTAGGAAAGGTTTTGTTAATTCTTTTTCAATAAAGACCCAAAATAAGTTACTAAAATAATATAAAAAGTAAAACAAATACTTTTTCACTTTGGGAGATGGATTATATTTTTCTTTTCAATATTTTTCTATATTATTTAAATGTGAACGATAATCCTCTTGAGCAATATTTTTTTATTAAAGTTAGAATTTTAGTACAAAGAAAATAGGTATTTTTTAACTAATTAAAAACGTTGTTCAAATATTTATGAAAATAAAAAGCATAATGTCAGTGAGCTTGCAATTCTCAATTTGTTCAATGTGTTATATTCAATTCAACTAAAAAAGAATAAAAAAATTGGGAGGAGATTACAATGAGAAATCGAGAGTTTAGGTAACCAATCAATCGACCCACTAAAATCCCCATTCTCTCTTTCGTATATATTTTGAAGAAGAAAAAAAGTGAAACACAAAAGTCTAGATATCTGAGAGATCATGACGACAACTAGGGAAAGAATTGCCACTTTCTAACTATTTTGCACTACAATCCTCGTGAAACACATGTGAACAAGGTGTGCACATCACCTCTCCCTCCTTCCCAAGCTCTTCAAAGAATATCACACAATCATCACTCAAAATATTTTTATCAACAAAACGTTTGACGATGAACATTATACCAACAAAGACCTCAACTTTTCCACGTCCATTGTTAGACTCATCAACAACAATGCCACGTATTTTGTCTATCATATCATGGATGATATCACTATGATATTTATCCTCAAACTCCTCTCCCAAATTCTCAATATTTTCTCACAAAGAATGGTAGAAGAAGTCGTATGACATGTATATAGAATGATAATATTCAAGATGAAGTGAATAGGCATGAGTATGTCGATAATGTTAGTATTGTTTAGGTTCATTGGTTTATACCAATATAGTTCATTTGTATCAAGTTGAAATAGAATAGATAAAAGGGGGAAAGAAGGAGGAATATTGCTATCTTTATTAATGTTTAATTCTTCTTGTGGTGTTTCTATTTGAGAAATTTGTACACAAGCTACAAAGGAGGAACAACTGTGATTCAAAATAATCTACATATAATTTTTTTTTTGATTTTCCACTCGATATGAGAGAAGATGGTTTTAGGTGTTGGTAGTAATGGTGCGGGGATTGATGATATATGAAAATGAATGTTGGAATTCGAAACCTCTGATTAAGAATTAAAAAATAGTTGAAAGTAGGAAGTGGTTTCAAACAATCTTATGTGTTTATAAGAATTGAGAAGCAAAAATCCTAAGCCAATTCGACTTAGGAACTGTTAGGACCGAAAAATAATTAGGTGTAATGCGGAAGCTAGCGAAGCAAACCTCGAAAGACCATGAGTAAGAAGACAAACAAGAAATTCACCAAAAAGACACAAAGATTCAATGTGCTTCGATCAATCGACCTACGTCCACAAAGGAGATGAGCAATCCACTATATAAATATGAGTGTACAAAATATAGAGAGAAATAACCTTAACCAATTCACTCGGAATACATGGGAGGTTCACACAAGTAATAACGTATCAAACTTGTGTCCCACAAATTCCCGCCCTAACAAAAACTCTCAAAGCCCCTAGGACTACATTGCGAATGCTGATTAAGTTAGAAGGAATAAGCCTCTATTTATAGAGTCATAAACCTTTTCCTACAAGAAAAGGACTCCAATCCTAATCCTTTTCCTAAAATGAAAACCTATTTATAGTAAGAAACTCAGGGAAAATAACACCCAACAAATTGAGCAATTGAATTTGTCACGCCCCAAGCCTACACCCTGGACGCGACTGGCACTCGAGAACCGTTGATGGCCCCAAGAAAACCCTTGGCATGGCTTAACTCTTAGCGGAAGACTCTCTCATAAATAAGACGAACTCAAAAGCATAAATTTACTCAGTGTCTCAAAGAAATACTCAGAATATTTTAGAAATAAAACATTCAACTAGCCAAAGAGGCAACTCAAGTCTCAACATAAACAATGGAATTGAAAAGACTCATGAACTACTACTGTCTATCTATCTATGAATCCTCTAATACTATGAGGAATGTCGGGAAAAGACCCTCGATCATCCTAACAACTGAAATAACTGAAAATAAAGAAGGGATCCTCCGGAAGCAAGGAGGCTCACCAAACAACTCTGGAAATCAACTGGATCAACGAAGCGCTGGTTGATGATCCTGGTTACCTGTATCTGCATCATAAAATGATGCAGGACAAATGGCGTCATTACATTAAATGTACGAGCATGTGACGGGAAATCTAAAACATGACATAAGCTTGAACTGGAACTGAAGAAACAACTTACCTCGTCTCAACTCAACTCAACCTCATTTTAATAGAAAAGCAATAACAATAATGCGATATAAAGAAAAGCTTTAAAACTGTAGATGACAACTCAATGTATTGGAAAATACAATATAAACTCAGTTTGTATGTAAAAATACAAAATAAACTCTGTTTGAGAGATTCTCTAACCGACAACCATCACTATGAGCTATATCATGATACAACGTCTCGCCCACGCTGCCAGAACTGTCCTATACCTTTCCGGGGTATAGAACTCCTCAACTAAGTGGATCCACTAGTCTATGCTTAAAAGAATAAGGAATCATCTAAAATGTATGACCCTTTCTACCCACGTTGGCTACATGGTTTATGGGGGCTGTGAGTTGTTAGAACTCTCCCCCATATCGGTGCTCAATACTACTCCCAAAATATAACTTAGGTCATATGTTTTAAAGAGAACATTTCTTCATCCTCAACTTTGAGATTATTTCTCAAAAGGTTTCTCTAAAAAGAGATAGTACTCAAAACTACTCATGAACTCTTTTTGAAAATCGGTGTTTCCTTTTTTCTTAAATATAAAAACATTTCTCTTGGGAATACTTAGTTCCCATATATCATTTTAAAGAAAATAAACTCAGCTCCACTCTTCTTCAAACTCAAATGCTCAAATCTTAAAAAAAGTTTAAAAGATTGTAAAAAAAACTTTTAAAAATGATTCGACGAACTCTTAAGACTTGACTCTTAACTAAACCTTGAATTTGAATTGTGAATTCAAGGTTATGATTCATGTTATGAATGATTTCTAGATGTTCAGAAATAGTTAAGAGTAGTTAGAATCAAAGGGGAGTAAAGGTACCCTTTGAAAGAACTCAGACGGAGCAAAGGACTGAAAACAGGTCGGGGCAGGCAACCCTGGCGCACTGAGTGGCGCAGGGCGCCAGCCCCTGAACTACAATGGAAAGTTTGTGGCGCACTGCTAGGGCGGCGTGCTAGCCCCAGCCCAGAAAACCTCGACGAATTTACTTTCTCATTTTCTGACCCTAATTCTCCTAGAATCGAATGGTTTCTTGCCCACTCACTTAGATTTGAATACCCAACATAAGTATACGATAATCTACTAAAAACAATCCTTAAATCACTAACTTTTATCTCAAGAACTCATCAAAATCCCAACAATCAAGATTACAAATGGAATTTCAAGAAAACTCATCTAGAACTCAAATCCTTCAAGTTTGAGAACGAAATTTCATTAAAATAGAATAATTGGCATGTGGGTGAATGAACCCAACACTATGAGAACGCACATACCTCTTAGGGATCAAAACCTTGGCGAAACAACTTTCGATCCGCAAGAAATTTCGACCTTGAATCTTCCCTCATTTCTCCTCTTCTCTTCTTGAACTCTTTTCTAAAACCTATGCGTGAATTAGGACTGTAAAACTGAACCAAATCAGTTTAGACACCTAAAACCCTTACTAAAAAAGAATTAATCTGATTGGTAAGGAAAAGACCAAAATACCCCTCATATTTTCGGGTAACTTTCCTTAACTAGACAGCCTGACCTCAAATGGGCATATCTCCCTCATACAAGCTCAAAATTTAGCAAACTCAGTGGCGTTGGAAAGAGGATTCCAAGACCTTTCATTTTATATCTTATGGTCTACCTAACTCATCATGTACTGAAAGTTATGGTGATTTTAAATTGACCCATAAATCACAACTTAAGCATAACTTGTAAAATTTCAGATTTGGCTCTTTCCAAATTAGTTCTTCCTAAATTTAGCTCTTTTAAATAATGAGGTGTTACAATATCTCCCCCTTGGGAACATTCATCCTCGAATGAGATTACTCTAGGTAGACTAAGGGTGGTAATATCTAACACCCAACTCAGACACCCAACATGTAATTTAACACAACATTTCAACTTGAAAAGTACCAAGAAAAGAATTAGTACCTTCATTGGGAACTTCTCCGGGCTCAAAGAGATATGGATACCTCTTCTTCATATCCTCCTCACCCTCCCAAGTAGCTTCCTCAACAAACTGATTCCTCCATAAGACCTTGACTGATGCTACCTCCTTGGTTCTGAACTTGCGAACCTGACGATCAAGTATCTCAACGGGTATCTCCTCATAAGATAGGTTGTCCTTAATACCTATATTTTCAGTCGGTATAATAAGTGAAGGATCACACATACACTTATTCAACATTAAAATGTGAAATACTGAATGGAATGCTGCTAACTCTGGCGGTAGCTCCAACTCATAGGCTACATTGCCAATCCTCTTGGATATCCTATAAGGACTAATATACCGGGGACTGAGCTTCCCCTTCTTGCCAAACCTCATAACACCCTTCATGGGTGAAACCTTCAAATAGACCCAATCGTCCACCTCAAACTCTAAGTCTCTTCTCCTAACATCGGTATAGGATTTCTGACTACTCTGCGTTGTTTTCAACCTTTCTTGAATAGTCTTCACTTTCTCCATAACTTGATGAACCAAGTCTGGTCCTATCAACCCAGCTTCACCAACCTCGAACCATCAAATAGGAGTTCTACATCTTCTCCCATAAAGAGCCTCATAAGGAGCCATCTGGATGCTTGAATGATAACTATTGTTGTAAGCAAACTCGATGAGAGGTAGGTGATCATCCCAATTACCCTTGAAATCGATCACACACACCCTCAACATATCCTCTAAAGTCTGAATCGTACGCTCTTCTTGACCATCAGTATGTGGATGAAAAGCAGTACTAAGGTTCACCTTCGAACCTAAACCCTTCTGGAAAGACTTCCAAAATTGTGCGGTGAATTGCGCACCTCTATCTGAAATAATGGACACCGGAACTCCATGAAGTCTGACTACCTCTTGAATATATAACTTTGCATAATCCTCTGCTGAAAAAGTAGTCTTTACCGGTAAGAAATGGGTTGATTTAGTCATCCGATCAACAATCACCCAAATCGAATCATGTTGTCTGCGAGACCGCGGTAAACCTGTAATGAAATCCATATTGATCATCTCCCACTTCTATTCCGGAAGATCTATGTTTTGAGCCATACCACCAGGCTTCTGGTACTTTACCTTGACTTGTTGGCAATTCGGGCACTTAGCAACGAACTCTGCAATACCCCTCTTCATACTATTCAACCAATAGACCTCTCTCAAGTCGCCATACATCATTGTGGAACAAGGATGGATACAATATCTGGAGCTATGAGCTTCTTCCATGATCCTCTCTTGGAGTTCATCCACCTTTGGTACACACAATTTACCTTGATATCTCAATACACCATCTCCCCCTTGTTCAAAAGCCATAACTTTTTACTTATGAACATTTGCCTTCGATTCAAGCAAAATAGGGTCTTGATCCTGTTTCCCTTTCACTTCAGACACTAATGATGATTCAGCCCCATTCATCACCACCACTCCTCCTTCATTGGAATCCATTAACCGTACTCCCAATCGTGCAAGTCTGTGCACATCTTTGGCTAACTCTTTCTTGCCTTCCTCAACATGGGCGGTACTACCCATAGAAAATGTTCTCAATGCATCAGCAACAACATTAGCCTTACCTGAGTGATAGAGAATACTCATGTCATAATTCTTGAGTAACTCAAACCACCTTCTCTGTCTGAGATTAAGCTCTTTCTGACTGACTACATACTGAAGACTCTTGTGATCGGTGAACACATATACATGAACACCATAGAGATAATGAAGCCATATTTTCAAAGCAAACACTACGGCAACCAACTCTAGATCATGGGTTGGGTAATTCCTCTCGTGAATATTAAGTTGTCTGGAGGCATAAGCTATAACTTTGCCATTCTGCATCAATACACAACCCAGTCCAACTCTGGACGCATCACAATGTACCAAAAAACCTTGCGTACCTTCTGGTAAGGTCAATACTGGGCAGTAGTCAACCTAGTTTTTTATTCCTGAAAGCTATTCTCACAAGCTTCAGATCATTGAAACTTAACTGTTTTCTGAGTCAACTTAGCCAAAGGGGATGAAATAGATGAAAACCCCTCGACAAACCTTCTATAATAACCAGTCAATCCCAAGAAGCTCCTAATATCAGTTGGAGATGTGGGTCTAGGCCAGTTCTGCACTGCCTCGATCTTCTGAGTGTCAACTCGAATCCCATCACCAGAAATAATGTGGCCTAAGAATGCCACAAACTCAAGCCAAAACTCACACTTAGAGAATTTAACGTACAACTCTCTATCCTTGAGAGTTTGAAGAACTACTCTTAGATGACTAGCATGATCTTCCTCATTACTCGAATAGATTAGAATGTCATCAATGAATACGATGAAAAACATATCTAGATAAGGCTTAAACACTCTATTCATAAGATCCATGAAAGTTGCAGGAGCATTAGTCAGGCTAAAAGACATAACCAGAAACTCATAATGACCATAGCGGGTCCTGAAAGCTGTCTTAGGGATGTCACTTTCTCTTACTCTCAACTGACGATAGACTAATCTGAGGTTTATCTTAGAAAAAAAAGTGACACCCTGAAGTTGATCAAAGAGATCATCAATTCTCGGAAGAGGATACTTATCCGTGATAGTAACCTTGTTCAACTGACGGTAATCTATACACATTATAAGAGAATCATCTTTCTTCCTCACAAATAAGATCGGAGCACCCCAAGGTGAGACACTTTGTCGAATGAAACCTTTCTCAAGAAGGTCTTTCAACTGCTCTTTTAACTCAGGTGGAGCCATTCTATATGGCGAATAGAAATAGGACGAGTATCAGGAAGAATATCTATACCGAAGTCTATTTCTCTCTTAGAAAGGACTCCGGGAAGATCATCTGGAAAGACTCTGGAAACTCACTCACAACTGGAACTGACTGAATATGTGGTGTCTCAACACTAGAGTCATTAACTCGGACTAAGTGATAGATGCACCCCTTGGAAACTAACTTTTTGGCCTTAAAGTACGAAATAAAACGACCCTTAGGCACTGTTGAACTACTCCTCCACTCTATAACTGGCTCATTAGGAAACTGAAACTTAACTACTCGAGTCCTACAATTAACTGACAGGCATGAAGCCAGTCCATACCTAGAATAATATCAAAATCTACCATGTCTAACTCGACTAAGTCAGCCATGGTGTCCTTGTGATTGACATAAATGACACAATCAGGATAAACTCTCTCAGCTAGAATAGTCTCACTAACAGATGTGGTAACACTGAATGGCTCAAGAAGTTGTTCGAGAATAATAACAAACCTCATAGCTACATATGGAGTCACAAAAGATAGACTCACACCAGGATCAAGTATAGCATAAACATCAAAAGTAAAGACTCTGATCATACCAGTGACAACATCTGGTGAATTATCTTGCTCTTGACGACTGGTGATAGCATACAGACGGTTTGCTCCTCCGCCTGTCCCTGAAGTAGCTCCTCTAGGTGCAGCTCTATCTGGCGGAGCCACTGAAGAAGATTGGGCTCTATTACCCCCATTTCCACCACCCTGCATGTTCTTTGGGAACTCTCTCATGAAGTGACCATTTTGACCACACTTGAAGCAAACAGTGGAGCCATCACAACACATTCCTGAGTGGTTCCTACCACACTTAGCAAATGTAGGAGTCCCATTACCTCCTTGTTCCACACTACCTTGAGACTGTGCAGGTCTAGCTCTGAAGTTCTGAGAATTCTAATTCTTGAACTCACCTATGTTCCTTGGTGCAGGTGCGCTAGCAGATGATGGAGCAGGTCCATTTGGCTTGTGTTGAAAAGAAGAATGATTTGCATTACTCTTCTGCTGCCCGGATTCATTTCTTGTTCTCTGGAACTCTTCTCTATCTCTCAGCTTATCTTCCTCAATCTGTTGCACATGGATCATCAGCCTTGCCACATCCCCTATCAACATCGTAGCCTTACCCTCTTTTCTTGACAAAGGAGATAATCCAGACACAAATAAGCTTATCCTGCTCCTCATATCAACACCCATGTCCTGAGCATAGCAGAAAAGTTGGGTGAACTTGAGGTTGTACTCATGCACACTCATAGATTTCGTTTTAAGAGTGAGGAATTCCCTTACCTTTGCCTCTCTCAGTTCAAAGGGAAAGAAACGCCCCATGAAGGCCTATTCGAACGCAACCCAACTCACAATTGGTGCACCCTCATCTCTACCCTTCTTCCATTGATTGAAACATATTCTAGCAACACCCTTCAGTTGGTATGCAGCTAGTTCCACTCGCTCAGCATCAGCAATATGCATAACCTCAAAAACTTTTTGCAACTCTTCCACAAAGTTTTTTGGATCCTCAGTGACACTTGAACCGGTGAAGTCTGGAGGATTCATCCTTAAGAACTCATGGATTCTGGATGTATCAGCCATATCTGTCGATCCCCTCTATGCTGGCCAGCTTGGTTGGCCATCACTTGACTCAACATCCGGAGAGCATCCCGGAACTCAGCATTTGTGACCTCTCCTTGGGGTTGCACTTCTGGTGCATTGGGGACCCCTTGATCCTCAACATTCCTTCTAGCAGAACGACCTCGGAAAGCTCTTCATGGAGGCATGATCTGAAAGATACGCGCAAGCATGAATTAGAAAGAAACTTTTATAGAGTTAAACTCTATCGCACGAAAAGAGTATGAAAGAATACCAAGTTTGGCATACCCCGAGCCTACACCCTGGACGCGACTGACACTCGAGAACCATTGCTGGCCCCAAGTGAATCCTTGGCATGATTTAAATCTTAGAGGAAGACTCTCTCATAAATAAGATGAACTCAAAAGCACAACTTTACTCAGTGTCTCAAAGAAATAATCAGAATATTTTAGAAATAAAACATTCAACTAGCCAAAGAGGCAACTCAAGTCTCAACATAAACAATGGAAATGAAAAGACTCATGAACTACTACTCTCATCTATCTATGAAGCTTCTAATACTATGAGGGATGTTGGGACAAGACCCCCGATCATCCTAACAACTGAAAGAACTGAAAATAAAGAAGGGATCCTCCGGAAGCGAGAAGGCTCACCAAACAACTCTAGAACTCAACTGGATCAACGAAGCGCTGGTTGATGATCCTGGTTACCTGTATCTACATCATAAAATGATGCAGGCCAAATGGTGTCAGTACATTGAATGTACAAGCGTGTTAGGGGAAATCTAAAACATGACATAAGCTTGAACTGAAACTGAAGAAACAACTTACCTCGTCTCAACTCAACTCAACCTCATTTCAATATAAAAGTAATAACAATAATGTTATATAAAGAAAAGCTTTAAAACTGTAGATGACAACTCAATGTATTGGAAAATACAATATAACTCAGTTTGTATGCAAAAATATAAAATAAACTCTGTTTGGGAGATACTCTAATTGACAACCATCACTATGAGCTATATGATGATATAGCGTCTCGCCCACGCTGCCAGAACTGTCATATACCTTGCCGGTGTATAAAACTCCTCAACTAAGTGGATCCACTAGTCTATGCTTAAAAGCAATAAGGAATCATCAAAAAAGTACGACCCTTTCTACCCACGTTGGCTACATGGTTTATGAGGGCTGTGAGTTGTTAGAACTCTCCCCCATATCGGTGCTCAATACTACTCCCAAAATATAACTTAGCTCATATGTTTTAAAGAAAAAATTTCTTCATCCTCAACTTTGAGATTATTACTCAAAAGGTTTCTCTAAAAAGAGATAGTACTCAAAACTGCTCATGAACTCTTTTGGGAAATCGACTTTTCGTCTTTTCTTAAATATAAAAACATTTCTCTTGGGAATACTTAGTTCCCATATATTATTTTAAAGAAAATGAACTCAACTCCACTCTTCCTTAAACTCAATTGCTCAAGTCTTAAAACAAATTTAAAAGATTGTAAAATGACTTCTTAAAATGATTCGAAGAACTCTCAAGACTTGACTCTTAACTCTACCTTGAATTTGAATTATGAATTCAAGGTTATGATTCATGTTATGAATGATTTCTAGATGTTTAGAAATATTTTAGAGTAGTTAGAATAAAAAAGGAGTAAAGGTACCATTTGAAAGAACTCAGACGGAGCAAAGGACTGAAAACAAGTCGGTGCAGGCAACCCTGGCGCACTGAGTGGCGCAGGGCGCCAGCCCCTGAACAACAGAGGAAAGTTTCTGGCACACTGCTGGGGAGGCGCGCCAGCCCCAACCCAGAAAATTCCGACAAATTTTCTTTCTCATTTTCTAACCCTAATTCGCCTAGAATCGAATGGTTTCTTCCTCACTCACTTAGATTCGAATAATCAACATAAGTATACGATAATAGACTCAAAACAACCCTCAAATCACTAACTTTTATCTCAAGAACTCATCAAAATTCCAACAATCAAGATTACCAATGGTATTTCAAGACAACTCATCTAGAACTCAAATCCTTCAACTTTGAGAATGAAATTGCATTAAAATAGCATGATTGGCGTGTTGGTGAACGAATCCAACACTATAAAAACTCACATACCCCTTAGGGATCAAACCCTTGGCGAAACAACCTTCGATCCGTAAGAAATTTTGATGAACACCTTGAATCTTCCCTCCTTTCTCCTCTTTTCTCTTCTTGAACTATTTTCTAAAATCCTAAACGTGAATTAGGATTGTAAAACTGAACCAAATCAGTTTAGACCCCTAAAACCTTACTAAAAATGAATTAATCTGATTAGGTAAAGAAAAGACCAGAATACCCCTCATATTTTTGGGTAACTTTCCTTAACTGGACAGCCTGACTTCAAACAGACATATCTCCCTCATACGAGCTCGAAATTTAGCCAACTCGGTGGCGTTGGAAAAAAGATTCCACTACCTTTCATTTGATATCTTATGGGCTACCTAAATCATCCTGTACTGAAAATTATGGTCATTTGAAGTTGACCCATAAATTCCAACTTAAGCATAACTTGTAAAATTTCAGATCTGGTTCTTTTCAAATTAGTTCTTTCTAAATTTAGCTCTTTCAAATACCGAGGTGTTACATAATTATTCTCTCAAGACCATCCTCTATTTATAGAGTTGTGCTTTTCCTTACAAAGCCAAAACCAACTCCAAATAGAATTACTATTCCAATCATTTTCCTAATAGAATTGGAAACTAAATAAAGAGAATAATTCCAATCCTTTTTCAAGTAGGATTAGGCCATGGGCCTTTGGCTGGAACATGGGCCATAGCCTGATTCTACTTGAAAAAGGATTGGAAATATTCTCTTTATTTGGTTTCCAATTCTATTAGGAAAAAGATTGTAATAGTAATTCTATTTGGAGTTGGTTTTTGATTTGTAATGAAAAGCACAACTCTATAAATAGAGGATGGTCTTGAGAGAATAATTTAATTGCTCAATTTATTGGGTTTTATTTGCCCTGAGTTTCTTACCATAAATAGGTTTTTCTCTTAGGAAAAAGTTTAGGATTGGAGTCCTTTTCTTGTAGGAAAAGGTTTATGACTCTATAAATAGAGGCTTGTTCCTTTTAACTTAATCATCATTCACAATATAGTCCTAGGGGCTTTGAGAGTTTTTGTTAAGGGGAGAATTTGTGGGACACAAGCTTAGTCATATGAGCGAGAGGGGGATCACCTGTTTGGCTAAAAAGAATTTGCTTGCTGGTCTGAAACAAGCAAAGGTGAAAAGATGTGTTCATTGCTTAGCTGGGAAACAAAAATGAGTTTCTTTTCACAGTCATCCTCCTTCAAGAAAGTCTGAGCCACTGGAGCTAGTACACTCTCATTTGTGTGGTCCTTTTTAACTGAAGTCAAAAGGTGGTGCGCTTTATTTTGCAACTTTCATTGATGATCATTCTCGCAAGATTTGGGTATATCCTTTAAAATTCAAAAATCAAGTACTTGATGTGTTGAAGGAGTTTCAAGCCTTATCTGAGAGACAAACGGAAAAGAAATTAAAATATATTTGCACTGATAATGGTGGTGAGTATATTGGTTCCTTTGATAACTATTGCAAATCGCAAGGAATTCGTCATCAGAAAGCTCCTCCAAAGACTCCTCAATTAAATGGCTTGGCAGAAAGGATGAACAAAACTTTAGTTGAGAGAGTTAGTTGCGTGCTTTCAGAGGCTAAACTTCCAAATTCATTTTGGGCTGAAGCACTTAACACTGTTGCTTATGTTATCAATTTGTCTCCTGCTGTTGCTTAGGATGGTGATGTTTCAAACAAATTTTGGTTTGCTAAGGATGTTTCTTCTGATCACTTGAAAGTGTTTGGGTGTAAATCTTGTGTGCATGTTCCAAAAGATGAGAGGTCGAAATTGGATGTTAAAACTAAGCAGTGCATCTTCATTGGTTATGGTCAAGATGAGTTTGGACATCGCTTTTATGATCCAATTAATAAGAGGCTCATTAGTATTGTCCTTGAAAGACATTAGGACATAAGAGAGGTTTTTGAGAGAGCTTTCAACAAGAGAGAAGAGAGAAGAAAAAGGGTTCTTTTGCTGCAGTATTTTTCTCCGACCAGCAACTTTTAGATCGCGTTTTCCGATTAACTAACCGTTGGATCGGGATGAAATTTATACTGAGTGTTCCTGACATCTTATTGGTTTATTTGATCGGTGAAGATCAGATTTTAATGTCAGAAAGATCCTGTTTTAGGCTCCGAACAGCAGCTGTGTTTGGGTGGTGTTTCTTTCTATTTATCTTTTGTTGGTGTAGCTATTGTTTGTTCTTTTTTGGCACTTGTTGTGTAGCCATTAAAAGAATATTTTTAACTCTTTTAGTGTTATAGTGAAGCAATTTGGATCTTGTTGATCCCGTGGTGGTTACCTTCGGTTTGAAGGATTTTTCCACATTAAACTTGGTGTTCTTTGAACTCGATTTAAATAAGGAAAGGGTTAGTTAATTCTATTCTAACAAAGACCCAAATATAAAATTATTATAATGGCATAAAATAAAAAGTAAAGCAAATATATACCTTTTCCCTTGGTGAGATGGATCATATCATAAAGATTAGTTAAAATAACGATTTTTTGGATTGTATAGATGGACCGTGAATTTTATTTTTAAAAATAAGTAATATTTTTGGATTTCTAATATAAAAATAAAATAAAATTTTTGTGTCTTATATTCCATCCTAACCATATGGCATGTATATAAGTCCAATTTTTAAAGATCTAATAGATTAGTATCCTACGATCTATCTTATTTGTTATATAAGTCAAACATACAATTACACCGCATGAGCAACATAATGACCTCAATCCTTGTTAACAACAGAAAATTATATATTATAAAGAGAAAACTACTAGGAGAATTGAGGTTATTAATTCTTATGGCATGTCTTAAATGCTCAAAAATTTAAATTTAAATAAAAATATCCAAACCGATTAATCAATAATCGAACTTAAAGAATCCATCCAATCCGAGCTTCTTTAAACTAAGATGTGAATTGTAATTCTCATATCCAATCCGCACATCCCAAACCCCAACCCTAATTGAGGATAAATATTAAAATTTGACAATATCCCAATTCTACCTTGCTATTGCATCATATTATAACTTCAAGAAATATGTTTAAATGGATTTGGAATTAGAAGTAGAACTGAACATAACTATTTTTGCCAATTTCATTCATATGAAATTTCTAGAGTGAGTAGACGTATACATTTATTTTAAAAAATTAAATACAAATGTAAATAGCTTCGTTAAAATAAAATACTCGTAAAAAATTTAATGTGTTTAGTAAAAATATATACAAACTACGTAACTACACATACATCACTATCATATATATTATATTTACCTCTCTTTAAAACAATTACACATACTACCACTTTTAATATATATACCATATATTTTAAAAGGTTTAATCAAATACACAAGTCCTTTAAATATGGTATTGATTAATTATCTTAAATTTAAACTTTTTAATTAATGGTCCATTAACAAGTCAAATTAATTTTTGTACTCAAATCTACTGTCCCCTCACCCCACCTGTCCTTTTTCTTCATCCATCTTCTCCCTCTTTCTTCTTTCATTCTCTCAATACATCTTTATATGTGTTACTCACGTGTAACCATGGGCATTTTAATTATGCTCACAACCCAATTATTGATGATACTTGACATCTATTGCCTCTTGACTTCATTCCCAACCCAATCCGCCCAATTACTGTATTTAATGGGTTAATAATACCGAGAGAAACCCCAACTACTGCTCTTCAATAAGCCATATGCAACCCTTTAACCCGCCAATTCAGGCACCTCCCAAAGCTAAATGTCACAAGTGGCCGGAGGAATGTTAGAGGCAAGCATCACTGGATTCAAAATGCTTTGTTGCCGGATTTTTTTTTACTTTTTTTACTTTTTCTTATTAATGATAAGACAGATACTCTAGCGTCGTGATTTGTTTTAAAATTAGGGCATTTCAGTTATATTACATATTTAGATACACATAATTATATGTATATGTTATTAGGTATACGAGATAAATGTATTTGAATATAATGTATGAAAAACATACTTAATACATCAAATTAATACTAGATACATATAAAAGATACCTGAAATTAAAATTAGATCATATAAATAGATACATGAAATTAATACTAGACACATATAACTATACACGAAATTAATACTAGATACTTCTATGATACATATGAATGTACTTGTATGATACTCATGTATCTAAGTATTTAATTTGTTGGATACATCATATATTGATAATAAATACATTAAATTAATGAATTTATTATTTTAAGAGTAATAAAATGAAATTAATCAAATTACATAACCAAGATATACATGTTTTTGTCTTTTATTAATAATATTAATGAATCTATATTTCATAAAATAATAAAATGAAATTAATTAAATATAGATACACTCCATGATTTCTGCCTAAGATTAAAAGATTTGATTAATTTAAATTTCTAAAATTAATTGTCCATATATTCTGAAAATCCTCAATTACTCCACTAATTAAAAAAATTAATTATAATCAATTAATTTAAATAAATAAAATACGTATCTCAATTTTAAAATTTGGTAAATACAAGTATCTCACGGATTCGAACTCATGTATCCTAATCATCAAATATGGTAGAGGAAGTAATATTTAAAACTATCGAAAATCTTAATAATTAGAATCTAAACTAGTGGAATTTATGTAGTTTACCCTAAAAATATCAATGAAAAGAAAAAAAGCACAATGCAAGTGAGTTTGGGATTCTCAATTTGTTCAAAGTATTGTATTCAATTCAGGTTCTTAATCACATCAACTATTTGTCCCTAGCAAAGATAGATCCAATAAAAAAATAAAAATGAAACTAGGGTTGGAGAAGAGAAAACGGGGAGGATTACAAATTGAGAAATCGAAGCCTTGCTAACAAAGTGAAATTTCAGGTAATCAATCAATGGAACTACTAAAATTCTTGCTTTTTTCTTTCTTATATAGTTTGAAGAAGAAAAAAGTGAACACAAAAAACTAGCTATCTAGGAAATCATGACGGCAAACTGGCCAAGAATTGCCATTCTCTAACCATTCTGCAATGCAATCTTCATGAAACACATGTGAACAAGGTATGCATATCACCTCTCCCTTCTTCCCAAGCTCTTCAAAAATAATCACACAATCATCATTCAAAATACTTTTATCAAGAAAACATTTAACGATGAATATTGTATCTATATACACCTCCACTTTTTTGTGTCCCTTGTTAGACTCATCATCAAAAACATCACGTATTTCACCTATGATATAACGAATTATATCACTACGATAATTATTCTCAATCTCCTCTCCTAAATTCTCCATATTTTCTTGCAAGGCATTGTAGAACAAGTCGTATGACGCGTATATAGAAAGGTAATATTCAAGATGAAGTGATTTGACAAAAATAGGACGATATTATTGGAATTGTTGAGGGTCATGGGGTGGTTTATACCAACACAATTCAATCATACGAAGGTGAAATCGAATAGATAAAAGTGGTAAAGAAGAAAAAATATTACTATCTTTATTAATGTTTAATTTTTCTTGTGGTGTTTCTATTTGACTAAACACTACACAAGCATCTGAGGAGGGAAGACTATAATAGAACATAGTTTCCATATTTATATTTTTTTTTGGTTTCCTACTCGATGTGAAAGCAGATGGTAGTGATAGTTGTAGTCATGGTGGTGGTAGTTGTAGGTTGTAACTTATGGTAATGGTACAGGGTTGATGGTATATGATAATAGATGTTGTGATTCGAAACTCTGATTAAGAATGAAATAATAATAGTCTCAAACGGTCTTTATGTATTTATTTTGGTTTCCTACTCCCTTCTGTTTCAATAAAGACCCAAAATAAGTTACTAAAATAAAACAAATACCTTTTCCCTTTGGGAGCTGGATTATATTTTTTTTTTCAATATTTTTCTATATTATTTAAATGTGAACGATAATCCTCTTGAGAAATATTTTTTTTATTAAAGTTAGAATTTTAGTACAAAGAAAATGGGTATTCCTTAACTAATAAAAAACTTTTTTCAAATAATTATGAAAAGAAAAAGCATAATGTAAGTGAGCTTGGAATTCTCAATTTGTTCAAAGTGTTGTATCCAATTCAACTATTGAACATATCCTATAAACTATTTGTATCTAGCAAACATAGATTCAACTAAAGAAGAATAAAAAAAATGGGGTCGGAAAAAGATAAAACAAGGAGGAGATTACAAAATGAGAAATCGAGAGTTTAGGTAATCAATCAATCGAGCCACTAATTCCCATTCTCTCTTTCGTATATACTTTGAAGAAGAAAAAGGTGAAACACAAAAGTCTAGATATCTGGGAGGTCATGACGACAAATAGGGCAAGAATTGTCATTCTCTAACCATTTTGCAATACAATCCTCATGAAACACATGTGAACAAGGTGTGCACATCACCTCTCCCTCCTTCCCAAGCTCTTCAAAACAAATCACACAATCATCACTCAAAATATTTTTATCAACAAAACGTTTAACGATGAACATTATATCAACAAACACCTCCACTTTTTCACGTCCATTGTGAGACTCATCAACAACAATGCCACATATTATTTCTATCATATAATGGATGATATCACTACGATAATTATCCTCAAACTCCTCTCCCAAATTCTCCATATTTTCTCACAAAGAATGGTAGAATAAGTCGTATGACGTGTATATAGAATGATTATATTCAAGATGAAATGAATTGGCACGAGTATGTCGATAATATTGGTATTGTTTAGGTTCATTGGGTGGTTTATACCAATATAGTTCTTGTGCATCAAGGTGAAGCAGAATAGATAAAAGTGGTAAAGAAGAAGAAATATTGCTACTATCTTTATTAATTTTTAATTCTTCTTGTGGTGTTTCTATTTGACTAAATACTACACAAGCATCTGAGGAGGAACGACTGTAATTCCAAGTAGTTTCCATATAATTTTTTTTTTGATTTTCTACTCGATATGAGAATAGATGGTTATAGTTGTAGGAATGGTGGTGATAGTTGTACTTATGGTAATGGTGCAAGGGTTGATGATATATGATAATAGATATTGTGATTCAAAGCTCTGATTAAGAATGAAAAAATAGTCGAAACATAGGAAGTGATCTTGAATAGTCTTATATATTTATAAGAGTTGCGAAGCAAATTCTAAATCAATTCAACTTAGGAACTTCGAATTTAATAAGGAAAGGGTTAATTAATGGGCTTCTGTTTTAATAAAGACCCAAAATAAGTTACTAAAATATAATAAAAAGTAAAGCAAATACATTTTCCCTTTGGGAGATGGATTATATTTTTCTTTTCAATATTTTTCTATATTATTTAAACTAGACACAGGTGCTCGTGCTAGCACGGGCCTAATATTTATTATTTTTTAATTTAAATTAATGTGATATAGATAGAATTTAGAAAGTTAATTAAATTTTAATATGATTTTTAGAATTTTTAAGTTGTTAATTACTTTTTGTTTGCACAAATTTAATGTGAAGAGGTCCATGATTAAAGTATTTTTCGTCATCGATTGTTGATTTTTTACTCAAAGTAGTTATAAGATATAAATAAATATTACCGACATTAAAAATAATAAAGCTATAACTAAAGAATATGAATTTAAAACTAAAATTCATAGCTAAAATGTATCCCATAATTTCAAAAATATTATATACTAATTAAATTAAAGTAGAACAAGAGAAATATTTTATTTTTATTTTGTTTTTTTATTTATTTATTTATTTATGTGATATAGATAGAATTTAGAAAGTTAATTAAATTTTAATATGATTTTTAGATTTTTTAAGTTGTTAATTATTTTTTGTTTGCGAAAATATAAATGTGAAGAGGTCCATAATTAAAGTATTTTTCGTCATTGATCATTGATTTTTTACTCAAAGTAGTTACAAGATATAAATAAATATTACTGACATCCAAAATAATAAAGCTATAACTAAAGAATATGAATTTGAAACTAAAAGTTATATCTAAAACGGATTCCATAATTTCAAAAAAATTATACACTAATTAAATTAAAATAGAACAAAAAAAATAATTTTATTAAAAAAAAAAATTCCAGAACACGCTGAAGCAGGCACGTCGACGACTCCCTCTTATATAATAAGAGAATCTACGCTAAACTTTTTTTATATTAGTTTTTACAACTATAAGAGAAAATATATTTTATAACTGCGAAGTGTGGACCTTTTGACTAGTAATTTATAGAAGGGAAACCTACATAAATAAGTTATACTAAGAAAATATTTACCATTTATAGCAATAACATTTTTTTAGTTGATCACTTTTAATACATTTATAATACAATTTTAATACATATTACAGAGAACAATTTATAAAACACATATAGAATACAAGTTTTATTGATGGACGATACATTTATCACACATTTTAATACACTTTTAATACAATGTGTCAATTTCTTACCAAACAAAAATAATATACTACTACTACTACTACTACTACTACTAATAATAATAATAATAATAATAATAATAATAATAATAACCTATCTTGCTTCGAAGACCCAGCAAAAACTTTTTTTGTCAATGCTTAGGTATGAATGTGATGTCTAGTTGTTGCTTGTGATACGAGTAATCCCACTAGTAAAAACACTTAAGAGCAATATGATTATTCCTACCACAGATTTGACACGACTCAATACTATTCCTCTCCTTATTTTAACTTAGGAAAATTTAGTTGTTCCGAGAACCTGGTCCATATTGACTGTTCTGAGAATCCGTTCCTTGTCCAGTAGGCTTGAAACCTCTTTCTCTGGAGTTGAAGTTGTTGTTTTCTCTTCCCCTGCCTCTTTGGGCAGAGAATACCACGTTATGGTTTTGTTGTGGCGCCTCTTCTTCATCTTCCCTTATATCAAAACCCCTGAGAGAATTAATGCATTGATTAAGGGTGGGATATGGTGCCTTACCTAACATGACCGTCCTGAAGGTCTTGTATTTGAGACCTAAACATTTAGCAAAATTAATTATTTTGCTATCTTCATCCACAGGTTTGTGAATGGCTGCAAGGCCATCACATATGACTTTAAATTCGTTGATGTATTCATCAATCTTTTTGGTTCATAGCCTAACACTTTGTAATTGTTACTTAAGCTGAAACTCCTTATTTTTTGTTGCTTGAAGATAAGTTTCTTCCAAGCATTCCCACATCTCCTTAGCAGTTGAGCAGCCCACAATTAGGTACATGCTTTCTTCAGTAGATCCAACTCCTTAGCAACACATCTTTCTCCTTCCAATCATCAATGGTGCCACTATCTTTTTCATCCTTCTCAACCGCTACAACTTTCCCAGCAGTCTGTCTAGTGGAACAACTACTTTGACTTGGTTCATTCTCTGTGATGAGATATGTTAAATTCATCACGTGAATTAATTGGGATATTTGTATCCTCCATATAAGGAAGTTTGTTGGCTTAAGTTTAATGGAGCAAGAATCAATGAGTTGGTGAAGTGAGGAGGTCGACATAGTTTTGGTAGAAGGGGCCATTGCAGTTAACCTGTGGTTTATTTTTTGTATCAATACTTAGAGAGCGGGAGAGCTTTTATGCTCTGATACTATGTAGAAATCTCATGTTTAGGATTAGAGAAATCAAGGATTGTATTGATGATTAAAATTGTTAAGTACATACTCCTTATATAAGGAGACAATTATAGAGTCATAAGTTAACTATACTTAGAGTCCTACTACAATATTATTACTACTACTGCTACTATAATAATAATAATAATAATAGTAATAATAATAATAATAATAATAATAATAATAATAATAATAATAATAATAATAATAATAATAATAATAATATAATAATAATAATAATAATAATAATAATAATATAATAATAATAACAACAATAATAATAATAACAATAATATAATAATAACAATAATAATAATAACAACAACAATAATAATAATAATAACAATAATAACAATAACAATAATAATAATAACAACAATAACAATAACAACAATAAATCTGAATCGAAATATATATGAATTTTTATATAGTTTATGATTGTATGGAAGAATCTATCATTTTACCCGAGCAAGGGGCCTGTCAAGATTTAATACGTATTTTTATTGAGCCCATGTGTCTAGCAGTTCTAACCGGATATAGGCGCCCTTTTTTCAACTTCTTAACGGGCTTAGAACCACGGCTGGCTAGACGAAGTCACAAAGACAAAACCAATAAAAATAGTATTGAATCTGACTGTACCACCATCTTGGAACCAAATCAAGAAACCATATATAAATTTATTTATATTTAGATAAAGTCTAGACATTTCATAGTTAATATAAAAGAGAAGTTAGTTAATCGACATATATATGAATCTTTTAGCCTGACATAGTCACGACTTTGATCGGAGAAATACTATAAGAAGAAATCAAAAGAAAAAGATAATACCTTGTACAGATGGCCGACTACAAGGCCTATGAGCAAACTTTACAAATTTATTAACTTCCAGCCAGTATTTGGTGAACTAAAAACTTTACAAGTTTAGAGATTTACAATTGGAGAGAGAAAGTAGATAGAGGGGTTCCTAAACTTCTGCCTAGTAAACTGAAAAACAAACTTATATATAGAAAAAAAAAATTGAATCTTTGTACAGTATCGTTGGGTCCCATCTGTTCCCTTAACAATGTACCTATTGTTGATCAACAGTGTATCTACTGTTGATTATGGCTTTTTCTGTAGAGACTACTCTATTGTTTGTCCTTTTCCTTTAGTTTTCGGAGGAAATCTTCCGCTTTTCTCAGAGTATCTTCTGATGTAGTTTTTTCTGAATCACTAGGTTGAGCTTCTTGAATATCATTTGCGACGTCATCACTTGTCTCACTTCTCATAGAAGTGTCCAATTTTTCATATTGACTGATATTGAGAAGCAGACTCCTTTTAAATTCTTCCAAATAGTTGTTGATCATTTCTTCTTTATCTCCATCTTGGATGGATATTTTTCTGGCAATATGTCTGACCGAGCTATCAGCAATTATTTCCTTTTGGGGAATAATACAATATTCTTTGATCTTTGTTGCAATAAGATCCAGCAGTACTTGTCCATATAATATTTTTGTTTTGGGATCTTTTTTCATCAATTTGTCCCAAAAATTATTATAAAAAGTTTTGTATAAACAAGGAATCTGTTCCTCGGTGAATCCCACTTCCGGGGTCCATTTATGAATCCAAGGGATAGAGAATTCAATGAAAAAATAAATTTGGTCTATTTTTTCTATATAACAGATATGATCTGTATGGTATAACTCATTTAGGTCCGGTGAGACTTTAATTCATTCTTTAAATAATTCAAGAAATGGAAAAGGCAAAAATTTTATAGTTGGGCCGTGGTATGACCACCAATTCAAAAACCAATTAGGAATTGATTCTGCAAATATGTTTGCACATATTTTTATAAACCACGTGTGTTTATGTCTATCATTATTGTAATAGAGGACTTTATCAACAGCCTAAATATAGTCCCAGTAGGTGAAACTCATAGCGATTTTGTTTAGGCTGATCTGCCTTTCTTTCATAGTGGATATACCCAGTCTTCAACAGATATAATCTGTTTAATTATCATTTTTGAGAAGTTATAAACATTCTCACTGGTATTGTAGCCTGAAAAGTGTTGAAATTCAACACTACCAGTGCTTATCAATATAGTCTCATAATACGATCGGGTTTTGTATGACTCACCCGGGAAATATAATCCATTGATTAAGTATCGCTGGAATATCTTCCAGGGTTCTTCTTTTCTCTGAATTTCAGAGTTTTCCAAAAGAAATATCATTTCTTTCTTTGATAACTTTTCATAAGACTTGATATCATCATTGTCTTCTTTAGCTATTGATGCAAAAGTATCAATTTGATTTTGAGACAAATATGCTTGTAGCTGTGCGTATAATGGACTGTTTTCTGGAATATCTTCCAGATGTACTGAAGATGAAGCCTCACTTTGAGAGACTTTTGAGTTTATCAAACTTCTTCTTCCCATTTGTATAACTGGGGAGTTAGAAGAGGATTCATAGGACGAACCTGGGGATGATCTTCCCCTTGTATTATTATTCCTACTTCTGCCCTTGGTAGTCCAAGGAGGTTCCATCCTGCAAACATAACACTTTGCTTTATTCGGATATGTCATAATAGTCACTGTAATAATTATCATTATCGATATCAACAATTTCTTCATAATCATGTATAGAGAAATCTTCTCTATTAATATCGTTGATAATTTCACATATTATTAATTCCTGCAGGTCTTTATTAAGAGGAATTATCTGTAGAATAGTAACTAAAGTTTTTTCATTAATAAAAGTTGTATAAAAACTCATTATGAATTTAAATATTCTTGAGACAGAAAATCTGGAAGAGAGT
This sequence comes from Solanum etuberosum, assembly GCA_029582245.1. NCBI lineage: Eukaryota > Viridiplantae > Streptophyta > Magnoliopsida > Solanales > Solanaceae > Solanum > Solanum etuberosum. The sequence continues at coordinate 24,268 of JAJONR010032166.1, forward strand.
TATCACTTCCCTTTTTATATTGAATCTCGAAATCAAAAGGAGCTAACTTGGCCTGCCACCTAGCAAATATCAGTTTTGAAGCATCATGTTTAAAATCTTTGTTAAACATGTATTTAACAGATTGAGCATCAATTTTTATCAAAAACTTTTGATTATATAAATCATCTTGAAATTTTAAAACACATTTGACTATTGTTAGCATTTCATGAGCCACAGTAGCATATTTTTTCTGGGCTTCAGTCCATTTTCCTGAGTAAAATCTAATCAAATATTCACCTTTATCATTAGGATTAATTTGTTTTAGTATTCCTCTGAACCAATATTAGAAGCATCAGTTTCAATAATCTTTTGCCATACAGGATTAACAAGAGTTAAACAAGGAAGATGTTTAACACGTTCCTTAATGTTTTTAACAAGACTAGTGTGACTTTCAGTCCAAGGTTGTTTATAATCCCTTTTTAGTCTGTCATATAAAGGGGCTAAATCACGAGAAAGATTTTTATAAAATGGGGATACATAGTTTAAGCTTCTCAGAAATCTTTGTAACTGAGCTCTGTCAGTAATAACATCCAGAAATTTAGATGCAAAATCAATAGATCGTTGAATCGGAGTAATCTTACCTTGACAGATATTATGTCCTAAAAATCTAACTTCTGTTTGAAACAAAATCATTTTCGATTTGGAAATAACTAAACCATTTTGTATAACAATTTTCTTAAAGATATCAAGATGCTTGATGTGTGTTTCAAACGTTTTAGAGAACACTAAAATATCATCAATGTAAACAATTATAAAATTCAAATAAGGATTAAAAATATCATTCATTATTTTCTGAAATTCCGAAGGGGAATTTTTTAATCCAAAAGGCATAACATTCCATTCATATTGTCCAAAGGAAACACTAAAAGCAGTTCTATAAGTATGCTCTTTAAATATCTGAATTTGCCAATAACCAGATTTTAAATCAAATTTGAAAAATATATTAGCATCATATAATCTTGAAAGAAAATCTCTTTTATTGGAGATAGGATATCTTATCCGTTTTAAGAATTTATTTAAGGGTTTATAATTTATAACTAATCTAGGAGCACCACGTTGCTTTTCAGCAGCATTACTAACATAAAATGCAGTACAAGACCAAAGTGATTTTGAAGGTTCTATCAAACCCTTTTGTAACAGATTTAGTAGGAATATCATTCTCAGAAAATTCATCTTCATATGGAAGAGTAACAATATGCTTTTTTCGATTCCAAAAAGCACTAGGATGATTGGCACAAATATCAATAGCAATTTGTTAAGAAATTAATTTCATTTTTTCCTGTACTTTGGTGGATTTCAAAGTATCAAATATATTTATACTAAACAATTCTAGTTGCAAAGAATCAATATGCCTTTATTTCATATTAATCAAAGTATTAATATCACGAGAAATAGGGTCAGTGATAAAAGTATAATTTAAATTATATTATATTATATTATACTATATTATATCATATCATATCATATCATATCATATCATATCATATCATATCATATCATATTATATTATATTATATTATATTAAAGACATACACATTTTAACATTGAAGGGTTGTTACATTTCCAAAGAGTTATAACTTTTTCGATGAGTTGTGACCTTTCAAAAAGGTTGTGACTTTTCTATAGGGTTGCGAATTTTCCAAAAAGTTGTGACTTTTCCGAAGGATTGTAATTTTTCCGAAGGATTGCGACTTCTTCAAAGAGTTATGACTTTTCCGATGAGTTGTGACCTTTTTGAATGGTGTGACTTTTCTAAAGGGTTGTAACTTTTTTTGATAGGGCAAAAGAAGCATTTTCTTCATACACTCACTATCCTTTGTTGGCTATAAAAAGAGGGGTTTCCTCAAACTTTTGAACTGCAATTTTTAAAAGTTTTTCATTGTTGTTCTTCTTCTTCTTCTTAAAACACCTAACTTAGTATATCTTCTATATTTTATATTATATTTATATTATATTATGCTAAAATAATACATCATTTCACATTGAATGGTTATGACTTTTTCAAAGAATTGTGACTTACCCGATGAGTTGTGACCTTTCCAAAGGGTTGTGAATTTTATGATAAGAAATAATATGCACATGCTCGTACAACACTTTGTTAACTGTAAATGGAGGGGTTTCCTCACATTTTTTAACTATGATTTTTTTCATTTTTTCTATTATTCTCTTCTTAAAACTCAAGTTTGATTTACAGACATTGACAATATGAAAGTTCAGTGAAATTAGAACACTCCCTCACATGAATGTTAAATCAATATAATACTCCAACTAAAAACATCCAATTTAGTATCGTCTATATTTTATATCAATATTTATTTATATTATATTATATTAAAAATAAGAACTCCAACGTTAAAATAATAACTAAGTAATTCCCTATTGGGGAGGGAGGAGCAAGTATATTTAAGAGGTGTAACAAAGAGATCTTAAGAGTTACTAACTTTCATTAGTAATCATAAGCAAATTTACATCCACTATTAATAGGAACTTATACTTTATCATTCAGTTTATAATTGTTTACTTAATATTACTATTTAATAATATTAACATTATTTTTAAGAATTGTGTAGTACATGGTTTGAAATTCACGAGCAACACACGTGAGTCAAAACTAGTAACATATTAAAATCTCACAACATAATTTTGTGAGCACTTGAACTCACAAATATCAACGAATAATAATAAAGACGGCCTTACTTTCCTAACAATCATGAAGAAAAAAATATGTTTCTTAACATATTTTTCAAAAAGATAGTATGTCAGGCTACATCCAAGTTTAAGTTCACAAATTCAATTGAAAGAAGCCAAAAGAAAGAGTTATCACTACAATAAAAATGATCTTTAACAACAATGAATATTAATTACCGCTAAATATGTACTTTCAAAGGCAATTAATACTCTCTATAAATGTCCCTAAAGTCTATAGCGACGTTGAATCTAATGATAATCAATTAATGTCTGTAAAGGCTCTAGCACTCTTCGTTAATGTGCATAATTATTGCCCATAGAAATTATTTTTGTTATAGTGTATTTTGGGCATTTGTTAGTTTCAAGAAAACCTGATCTCTTATTATGCCCAAAAAGAAGAGAGGAAGAAATATTGCAAATTAGTCAACTTGCGATAAAAGAAGTGGACTAGTTGTCTATGTACCAATATTCTTGGAAGAGTGCAATGGAATACAATTTTTTTTTGCCTAAGATAAAATAATCAAAATAATATACTAACTATGGAAAGCAATAGAGCAATTTGTTTGGTTCTTTTAACAAACTTCACCATTATTTTCGTATTATCTATCACATATTTTTTGTTTTGTGCTATCAAATATAGCACAACCCACAGGCAATTTTTCCAAAAAGTATATGAAGAAACCTGTAGAAAGAGAAAAAAGATAAGATTAATTTTCAATCATCCTTACTGAATTTTTAGAAGCGTTCAAAAAAAGTCACCAAATAGCAAAAAAAAGTTACAGTAGTTACATGAATCACTATGACTTACAGTAAAAGATTAAGCTTCATGAAATATGAGGAAGAAAGCTTTGATGAATTAAACACACTTTATAAGAAGCTTAATTAATGTATTTGAATTTGACTCTCTTAAAGCGGAAAAAAACCTACAAACAATATTGGCTGAAAAAGAAGTTTTGTTTACTAAAGAACCAAATGTAATAAATTCAACCATTCCAGCAGCGTTATGAGTTGTGGACTGAGAGGTGCAACAGTAGTAATGTTGCATTGCAATTGAAATCAATTTTGTTTGTTTATATGAAGAATATTGTAGAGAGAGACAAAAGAGAAGATAATTATTCAATCATCTTTGCTGAAATTTTAAATAGTGTTAAAAAAACATCACCAAAATAGCAAAAGTAAATTGCAATAGTTACATGAATCACTTTGACTTACCGTAAAGATTAAGCTTCATGAAATAGGAGGAATAAAACTTTGAGAAATAAAACACACTTCATTAGAAGCTTAATCAATATATTTGAATTTGACTCCATATGGCGGAAAAAAACTGTAACACCCCGAAAATTTTTTAAGCTAAGACTTGAACCATCCTTCGTAGTGAGTAAGTTTTTACCAAGGAATTTAAATTTTTCCTAAGTGTTAAGGTCACTAAATGTAGCACCTTGTGTTCCATAAAGAAATACTCAAGTCACTCCTAAGTTCTTCTAAGTTCTGGGTCAAGTTCAAACGACGATAACCTTCAGTACAAGATGAGTTAGGTGGCCCATAAGATATCAAATGAAAGGTCTTTGAATTATCTTTCCAATGCCACCGAATTTGCTAAATTTCGACTCGTATGAGGGAGATATGCCCGTTTGAAGTCGGGCTGTACAAATAAGGAAAGTTATCCGAAAATAGTAAGGGGTATTTTGGTCTTTTCCTTACCCAATCAGACTTATTTCATTTTGGTAAGGTTTTAGGGGTCTAATCTGATTAGGTTCAGTTTTATAATCCTAATATACGCCTAGGGTTTTAGTTGAGAGTTCAAGAAGAGAAAAAAAAAAGAGAAAAGAGGAGAAAAGAGGAAAGGATCAAGGCGTTCGTCGAGGTTCTTGAGTTTTGTTGCAGATTTTCGCCATTTGTTTAATCCCTAAGAGGTATGTAAGCTTCCATAGTGTTGGGTTTGTTTACCCACATGCCAATCATGTTAATTTCAACGTTAAAATCGTTCTAGAAAGATGAAGGTTTGATGTTCTTAAATTGTGTTCTTGAAATTGGCTTTCGTTCTTGAGTTAAGATGAGATTGATGAGTTCTTGAGAAAATCGTATCGATTTTAGAGTTTTGTTTGATTAGATTCTTGTGTACATGTATTGGGTATCTGAATCTAAAGAGAAATTGAGAAAAAAAATCGATTTTTTGCTAATTAAGGTGAGAAAATGAAAAAGGAAAAAGTTGGGCATAAACTGGGTACCAGGTCCGCGTCGCGGACCTGTTCCTCAGAAGTGAAAATTTTCTCTCCACGTCGCGGAGAGGTTGCGGACCCCACCGCCTCGAAATTTATTTCGCGACCAAATATAAAAATACATCTCTGCGTCGCGGACTTGCTCTCCAGACAGTGTTTTTCAATCGTTACTCATGATTAACTATCTAAAAGACTTTTAATCATCACGATATCTTTCCTACCACAAATCATAACCTTGAATTCATAATTCAAATTCAAGGTAGAGCTAATAGCTAAGTGTTGAGAGTTCTTTCAAACATTTTTGAGAAAGTCCCTTTGAGTCTTTTTGAAGAGTCTTCTACAATTTCTAATAACTTGTTTCAAGACTCAAGTAAGTGAGCATGAGAGTGAGGAGAATGTATTCACTAGTCTACTTTATCATCACGAGATCCTTCATATCATGAACCATAACTCTTGAATTCATAATTCACATTCAAGGGAGAGTTAAGAGTAGAGTTCAAGAAAGTCTTTGAGTTCAATTGTGGATCCTTTGAGATCAACTGTCGAGTTGAGCTAAGTTTTGAGGAAGTAAGTATGAGAATGAGAAGAGTTGTATACATGAGTTCCGTATTGTTATTTAGACCCTCGAGTCGAGTTGTTCATGCCCATAAATTCTGCATGAACTTCATAAATTGAGCATCTTTGAGAGGAGTAGTATCATCAAGTTCTAAGTCTTGAGTATCGAGTTCCTAACCCTTTCGAGATTATATTCCAAATCATGGGACGATTACATGTTACCCATGAAGTCCTTAAGTTGAGTAGTTCATGCCCATAATTCCACTTGAACCCTATAAGTCGAGTAGTCTTGAGATGAGAAGTATTTTTGAGTCCTTGAGTTGAGTAGTTCATGCCCATAATTCCGCATGAACCCTCTGAGTCGAGCATTATTGAAACAAGTATTACCATTAAAGTCCTTGAGTTCTGAGTTGTTGAGTCTCGAGTATTGAGTTCTAGTTATGGTTATTTAAAAGCTTGAATTGAGTCGTTCACGTCTATAATTCGGCATGAACTTTACTCTGAGAAGTCTTTTACAAATTTTCCTAAAATTGTCTTAAGACTTGAGATCTTGAGTTGAGAAAGAGTAGAGTCGAGTTCATTTTCTTTAAAATGATATATGGGAACTAAGTATTCCCAAGTATAAATGTTTTCACATTTAAAAGAGGAGGAAACTGAGATTTCCAAAAGAGATTTGAGCAGTTTGAGTAACATCTCTTTTTAGAGAAAGATTTTGAGCAATAATCTCAAACCACAGAAAGAGTTATATTTTTAGACATATGAGCTGAGTATACTTTGGGAGTAGTATTGAGCACCGATATGGGGACGAGTTCAGATAACTCAAGTCTCCATAAACCATGTAGCCAACGTGGGTAGAAAGGGTCATAGTTTTTAGATGATTCCTTAATGCTTTTTAGCATAGACTAGTGGATCCACTTAGTTGAGAGGTTTTATACCCTGGCAAAGTATAGGACAGTTCTTGCAGTGTGGACGAGACGATGTATCATCACATAGCTCATAGTGATGGTTGTCGGTTAGAGAATCTCCCACCGAGTTATATTATATTTTATTATATATAAATTGAGTTGTTATGGTATTCTTCAATACATTGAGTTGCTTTATACTGTTTTAAAAGCTTTCCATATATTGCATATGTATTGTTGCTTTATATTGAGTTGAGTATCTAGAGTTGAGTATCCAGAGTCGAGTATCTTATCATTGAGTTGAGCCTTATTCCACTGAGTTGAATATCTTATGATTAAGTTGAGCCTTATTTTACTGAGTTGAATATCTTATCATTGAGTTGAGCCTTATTTCACTGAGTTGAATATCTTATCATTGAGTTAAACTATGTTTTTTTTAGTTGAGTGAGTTGAGAAGGGGTAAGTATGTTTCTTTTCCACCAATTCAAGCTTATGTTTATGCTTTAGAATTCCCCTTACATACTCGTACATTTCATGTACCGAGCCATTTGGCCTGCATCATTTCATGATGCAGATACATGTATTCAGAGTCATCAAAAGAAGCTTCATTGATACCACATGGAGTTCAAGTTAGCTATGGTGAGCCTCCTTGCTTCTGGAGGATTTCATTTACTTTTCAGTTTTATCAGGATGTCGTGGGTCTTGTCCCGAATTCCATCTTTGTCATTTGATGGCTTCATAGATAGACAGTAGAGTTTCAAAAGTCTGATCATTTATTTTGTTAAACGTTTTAAAGACTTAAGTTGCCTGTTTTATGGCGAGTTGAATATATTATTTTTATTCAGAGTTTTTCATTTGAGTTAAGGACTCGTAATTGAGTTCAATGAATTTTATTCTATTTTAACCTTTTTACGCTTGAGTTAGTCTTCCGCTTGTAGTCAGCCAGGATGAGGGTTCGCTTGGGGACCAGCAATGATTCTCGAGTGCCGACCACGTCCAGGGTGTAGGCTTGGGTTGTGACAAACTTGGTATCAGAGCACAGAGTTGAAGTTTCTTGGGGTGTCTATGAAGCCGTGTTAGTAGGGTTTTGTTTATGGTTGTGAGGACCCCACTTCTATAAACGAGGTACTACAGACATTTAAAAAAAGTTTCCCTTCTTTCATACTCTTAATCATGCAATGGAACTATGTCATAGAGATTCATGCTAACTTGTGTGTTCGCAGATCCATTCGACTACCCTTCATACTAGGGGTGGTTGAAAAGCAAAGTCTGTCCTTTATCGATGAGTTGCTCTTAGCAAGAGTCTTGAGGAAGTCATGAGACTCCAAAGGGGCTTGAGAGAAGCCCATGAGTGAGTTAAGTGTTGAGTTTCAGAGGAATGCACTCATATTCATACGAATCGTGCGTTTGAGCTAAAAGCGAGTTGTACTCTCTTCTCTAAGTCTTGTTTCAGCTGATATCCTTATGAGAAAGTATGTTTAGAGCTTGGGTAGTATTTTCACCCTAAAGGATAGTGTGAATGAGGAGATCATGAGCATTAGTAGTGAAAAAGACTAGACTTAGAGGGAAGTATGTAGAGGTTTAGTAATCTATGTAAGGGAGATGGTGTTTTGACAAGCTATGTTACTATAGTCATGCACCTAGTAAGTTAGTAATGAGGATTTTTCCCTTATGGGTAGACTAAGAAGTGATGAGTTGTGAAGATTCCATCATAGGAGGTAGAGTGTTTTGTAGCAAAAAAGGAGTTTGTGATGAAGTGTCATTGTGTAGGTATTGACCAAGTGTAAGTGTTGAATACAAGAGAATGAGTATACATGAGGTGATAAATCTAAGCTGGGCTTATGATTTTGAGGGAGAGCCTATAATATTCAAAGTGTTATAGAACTAATTAGGCATTGATGTATAGTGAATGAGTGAATAGTACTCAAGTTGTGAAGGGAAATGTCATAGTAAATTGTAAGTATGAATACTAAGAGGTAAGGATTGACTAATTTTCATAAGGTCCTAGTGGACGAGTGTTTCTGAATTTGTATCAAGTAGTTGTAAGTTAGTATAGTAACCGAGCAATCATATTGATATTCGGGTTTACTCATAAATATTAAGCTTTAATTTGAGATGAGTGTCATCATCAAAAGAATGGCAACATGAGGGTGATGATGTTAGTCTTGAGGTTTGATCTAGAAGACTTGACATAGAGTAGGTGAGGAATTGAGGTGATTAGCTGCAATAAATATGAGTGGTACAAGTGAGAGACCCTAACCTTTAGATAAGGGCAGTGAAGTGTGGCTAAGTCACAAGAGTAACAAGAGCATTAAGAGGTGTGCCAATATGGTATGTTACCAGATGAGGTTCCAATTAATTTATAATTTTCCATGTGTGCCTATTTAGCATAATTGAGTTGTCAATGAGGAATATGTCCATAGCTTACGAGTGTTAGCTTTAGACCTAAGGGGGAGATGATAAGATGTGAAATCAAGTCAAGTGTTGAGAATTTCTTAAGGAGCTGGTTAGTAGGAGTCCATGGAGTTGTTAGGGTACTATGCTTGAATGTGGTGTTATTAAACATTAGGTGGTTATTGATATGAGCCCAATGTGGTGGTAAAGAGTAATAGTTTTGGGATGAGATTCCCTATAGAGAGGTATAGAACTCGAACCTAAGGATTTGGGTTAAGCTTTAATATAGTAAAAGCATACCATTAGACTCAGACCTTAGTAAGAGTAACCCCATTCCATACCCAGTCCAGTCGTCATTCGAGGACGAATGATCCCAAAGGGGAGATATTGTAACACCCTGGAAATTTTTTGAGCTAAGACTTGAACCATCCTTCGTAGTGATTAAGTTTTTACCAAGGAATTCATATTTTTCCCAAGTGTTAAGGTCACTATAGATAGCACCTTGTGTTCCAAAAAGAACTAGAGAGAATTCACTCAAGTCATTCCTAAGTTCTGGGTCAACTTCAAATGACCATAACCTTCAGCACAAGATGAGTTAGATAGCCCATAAGATATCAAATGAAAGGTCTTTGAATTATCTTTCCAACGCCACCAAGTTTGCAAAATTTTGAGCTCGTATGAGGGAGAAATGCCCATTTGAAGTTGGGCTGTCCAAATAAGGGAAGTTACCCAAAAATAGTAAGGGGTATTTTGGTCTTTTCCTTACCCAATCAGATTTAATTCATTTTAGTAAGGTTTTAGGGGTCTAATATGATTAGGTTCAGTTTTATAATCCTAATATACGCCTAGGGTTTTAGTTGAGATGTCAAGAAGAGAAAAGAAGAGAAAAGAGGAGAAAAAAGGAAAGGATCAAGGCGTTCGTCGAGGTTCTTGAGTTTTGTTACGGATTTTCTCCATGGTTTGATCCCTAAGAGGTATGTCAGCTTCCATAGTGTTGGGTTTGTTCACCCACATGCCAATCATGTTAATTTCAACGTTAAATTCGTTCTAGAAAGATGAAGGTTTGATGTTCTTGAATTGTGTTCTTGAAATTGGCTTTCGTTCTTAAGTTAAGATGAGATTGATGAGTTCTAGAGGAAACCGTGTCGATTTTAGAGTTGTGTTTGATTAAATTCCTGTGTACATGTATTGGGTATCTGAATCTAAAGATAAATTGAGAAAAAGAATCGAATTTAGGTGAATTAAGGTGAGAAAACGAAGAAGGAAAAAGTCGAGCAGAAACAGGGTACCATCCCGCGACCAGGTCTACGTCGCGGACCTGTTCCTCAGAAGTGGAACTTTTCTCTCCATGTCGCCGAGAGGTCGCAGACCCCACTGCCTCAAAATTTATTTTGCGACCAAATATAAAAATACATCTCCGCATCGCAGACTTGCTCCCCAGACAGTGTTTTTCAACCGTTTCTCATGATTAACTATCTAAAACACTTTTAATCATAATGATATCTTTCCTACCACAAATCGTAACCTTGAATTCATAATTAAAATTCAAGGTAGAGCTAATAGCTATGTTTTGAGAGTTCTTTCGAATATTTTTGAGAAAGTCCCTTTGAGTCTTTTTTAGGAGTCTTCTACAATTTCTAATAACTTGTTTCAAGACTCAAGTAAGTGAGCATGAGAGTGAGGAGAATCTATTCACTAGTCTACTTTATCATCACGAAATTCTTCATATCATGAACCATAACTCTTGAATTAATAATTTACATTCAAGGGAGAGTTAAAAGTAGAGTTCAAGAAAGTTTGTGAGTTCAATTGCGGATCCTTTGAGATCAACTGTCGATTTGAGCTAAGTTTTGAGGAAGTAAGTATGAGAATGATAAGAGTTCTATACATGAGTTCCGTATTGTTATTTAGACCCTCGAGTCGAGTCGTTCATGCCCATAAATTCCACATGAACTTCATAAACTGAGCATCTTTAAGAAGAGTAGTATCTTCAAGTTCTAAGTCTTGAGTATCGAGTTCCTAACCCTTTCGAGATTATATTCCTAATCATGGGACGGTTACATGTTACCCATGCAGTCCTTGAGTTGAGTAGTTCATGCCCATAATTTTGCATGAACCCTATAAGTCGAGTAGTCTTGAGATGAGAAGTATCTTTGAGTCCTTGAGTTGAGTAGTTCATGCCCATAATTCCGCATGAACCCTCTGAGTCGAGCATTCTTGAAACAAGTATTACCATTAAAGTCCTTAAGTTCTGAGTTGTTGAGTCTCGAGTATTGAGTTCTAGTTATGGTTATTGAAAACCAGGAATTGAATCGTTCACGTCCATAATTCGGCATGAACTTTCTTCTGAGAAGCCTTTTATAATTTTTTCCAAAATTGTCTTAAGACTTGAGCACTTGAGTTGAGAAAGAGTAGAGTCGAGTTCATTTTCTTTAAAATGATATATGGAAACTAAGTATTCCCAAGTGAAAATGTCTTCACATTTAAAAGAGGAGGAAACTGAGATTTCCAAAAGAGTTTTGAGCCGTTTGAGTAACATCTCTTTTTAGAGAAAGATTTTGAGTAATAATCTCAAACCATAGAAAGAGTTTTGTTTATAGACATATGAGCTGAGTATATTTTGGGAGTAGTATTGAGCATCGATATGGGGACGAGTTCAGATAACTCAAATCTCCATAAACCATGTATCCAACGTGGGTAGAAAGGATCATACTTTTTAGATGATTCCTTAATGATTTTTAGCATAGACTAGTGGATCCACTTAGTTGTGAGGTTCTATACCCCAGCAAAGTATAGGACAGTTCTGGCTGCGTGGGCGAGACGCTGTATCATCACATAACTCATAGTGATTATTGTCGGTTAGAGAATCTCCCACAGAGTTATATTATATTATATTATATATAAATTGAGTTTTTATGGTATTCTTCAATACACTGAGTTGCTTTATATTTTTTTAAAAGCTTTCCATATATTGTATGTGTATTGTTACTTTATATTGAGTTGAGTATCCAGAGTTTAATATCCAGAATCGAGTGTCTTATCATTGAGTTGAGCCTTATTTCACTGAGTTGAATATCTTATCATTGAGTTGAGCCTTATTTCATTGAGTTGAATATCTTATCATTGAATTCAGCCTTATTTCACTGAGTTGAATATCTTATCATTGAGTTAAACTATGTTTCTTTGAGTTGAGTTGAGTTGAGTGAGTTGAGAAGTATGTTTCTTTTCCACCAGTTCAAGCTTATGTTTATGCTTTAGAATTCCCCTTACATGCTCGTACATTTCATGTACTGAGCCATTTGGCCTGCATCGTTTTATGATGCAGATACATGTATTCAGGGTCATCAACAGGAGTTTCGTTGATACCACATGGAGTTCGAGTTAGCTATGGTATTTACTTTTCAGTTTTGTCAGGATTTCGTGGGTCTTGTCCCGACTTCCATCTTTGTCATTTAGAGGCTTCATAGATAGACAGTACAGTTTCAGAAGTTTGTTCATTTATTTTGTTAAACGCTTTAAAGACTTAAGTTGTCTATTTTATGACGAGTTGAATATATTATTTTTATTCAGAGTTTTTCATTTGAGTTAAAGATTTGTATTTGAGTTCAATGAATTTTATTTTGTTTTAAGCTTTGTATGCTTGAGTTAGTCTTCCGCTTGTAGTCAGCCAGGATGAGGGTTCGCTTGGGGACCAGCAATGATTCTCGAGTGCCGGCCACGTCCAGGTTGTAGGCTCGGGTCATGACAAAAACCTACAAATAATAGTGACAGAAAATGAAGTTAAGTTTGCTAAAGAACCAAATGTAATAAATTCAACCATTCCAGCAGCATTATGTGTTGTGGACTGAGAGGTGCAAGAGTAGTAATGTCGTATTGCAATTGAAATTAATTTTCTTTATTTTTTCTTTTTCTTTTTTGTGCCTTGGAATAAAGTGTTGGATTTTAAAAAGCGCGAATGAAGAATGAAGAGTTGTGACTTTTATGAAAAGTTGTGACTTTTGTGAAAAGTTGTGAATTTTGTGAAAAGTTGTGACTTTTATGAAGAGTTCTGACTTTTCAAAAGAGTTTTGGCTTTTATCAAAACTTGTGACTTTTCCATAAGGTTGTGACTTTTAAGAAGGGTTAAATACAAATCCTGATATGTGAGGGCCCCACATATGCGGGTCGGCTGTTGTAAACAGGCGCACTGTTTATAAATAGCGGTAAGAGTGGTAAATCAATGAAAGGAGAAGCAGTTATTGAAGGCTGAAGCGGCGTTCCTATTGTAGAGGGGAAGGGATGTTTTGGAAATAAATAAATAAATAAATAAAAAGAGAATTCTTGTGTCACGCCCTGAGGCTACCCCCTTAACGTAATACATGACCTAGGATCACGAGTGACCTCAAGCTAACCCTGAGTCTGGCATATCATAAGCATACTGAAAATAACTAGGTAAATCATGAACTATGCGGAACCTAAAAACAGTGGATATCTGAAAATGGGGAAAACCCAACTAGTCTGAATATCAATTATATAAAAAGAGTTTAGTGATGACTGAAAGAACCACTTAACAACTCAAGCCAAATCTATTACTATGTCTAAAAAGCCTCTAACTGAGTTGAGTTGCTGGGACATGCCCCTAGCTAACTCTAACAAGACTGAAAGCTGAAAATAAAGACTGAAGTAGAAATTATGTCTATTGTCCTCGTAGTATGAGGAATCACCAGTGAAGCTCCTGAAGTCGGACTGAGAATCGATCTAAGCGTGATTTGGATGATGAGTACCTGAACCTACATCATGAAAGGATGTAGTGCAGAGTATGTGTCAGTACTTGGAATATACTGAGCATGCAGGATATAGATATACTAAGCTGAACAAAGATATATGAGCTGAACAAGGAATACTGAGCAATGACATAATCTGAGCAAGAATATAAATACTGAAACATAACTGAAAAGCTAAGCTGAATGCAATGACCAAGTATTAATCATGAAGATAACATACTGAGTTGTATACTGATATAAATGCTGAAAACCTGGTCAATGCAATAAGAGTCTTACTGTGGGAGCTACTATTAACTGACATAAACCACGTGAGCTAAACGTGGAGTCTGATGTATACTCCCCATCGAGAGGACCCAATCTACCTTGCCAGGGGTATAGAGGCATGAATGTGGCGTTGTTGGAACACCCTGTATCCTAGACAGACCAGATTGCAGATTTGAGAAGCTACAGGTGCCACCTACGGGCACCACCTACGGACCGTAGGGTAACCCACGGTCCGTCCTAGTGGTCCGTGGTTCACCACCTGGAGCCCCTCCCAGAAAAGCCGAGAAAAATTATTCTAAGTCCATACCTACGCCAGGACCTACGGACCATCGGTCAGACCACGGTCTGTGGTCCAGGGCTGTAGGTCGGACCCCAGATTTCTAGCACAGAACTCCAGAAAATTCAGCCAAGCCATGACCCACGACCAAGACCTTCGGAGCGTAGGTCAGACCATGGTCCGTGGTCTAGGTCCGTGGATCGTGGCCTTCAGGTCCAAGCGCCCGACGCCAATCGACGGACGACCAACACGGACCGTCGGTCCAGCCACGGTCCGTCGATCTGGTCCGTCGGTTGGTACGACAACAGTTAAGTCAGGGTCTTTTGGTCTTTTCCTTATGCGTTGGACCCCTAAACTACGTCGTTTGACCCCTAAACTACGTAGTTTTGGTTAGTTTAAGCCTAGTAAGTTAATTAGAACTTACCCTAGTCAATTCATTCTCCAAAATTTAGCAAACTCAGAGCAAAAGAGGAGAAAGAGTTGACCAGCCCTAGTCCAAGAACGCAACGAATTTTCTTCAGTTCCAGCCCCGAAATCAAAATATTTCTCCGTGAAATTCATCACAAGGTATGTGGAATTTCACTAGTGGTTTCTTTCACCCATTAGGTCCCTAGAATTCAGTCAGAATCTTGATTCCCTTGATATTAACTAGACCAAGGGTTTCTTGAATGTTACAAATTGTTGGGTTTTAGCTGTTAGAATGATCCAAATCAGATTATCATGTTGTTGCTCAATTTCTTGCATGAAATTCAGAACCCTAGCTATGTAGTTCCTTTAGTTCATGAATTACACATGCTAGGCCAGCTATTTCAGTTATATACATGCTTCGGTTTACAAATGTCATATTATCAAATATAATTGTTGCATTCCCAGAGTATGCATGTCAGAACATCGAGCTATCCATGTTTTACAACATTCAGTCATAATGTGTTAATTTCATAATTAATTTGGAGTAGCTTAATACCGAGTGTACTAGGGTTCCAGCGTACCCTCATAGTCCTAGAACTACGTACCCCGTAGGTTGTAAGTCCCCTCAGTAGGCATCATTTTAGTGATCACACCAGTCATGCCTTTATACCTCTGGCAGGGTATATTGGGTCCTCTCGATGGGGCGTATACATCGGACTCCACATTTAGCTCATGTGGTTTTATGTCTATTATTAGTAGCTCCCACAGTACAGTCAGATCCTAGTGCATTGACCAGGTTATCAGTTACAGTTCAGTATTTAGACTCAGCATATCATGTACTTGGTCATTGCATTCAGTTAGCTCCGTATTTCAGTATATCTCATTATTTACATTCAGTTCAGATTATATCATTGCTCTTATTAATTTGTTCAGTTATGATTACTTTTTAGCTTTACTCTATCCTGCATGCTCAGTACCTTTCAAGTACTGGCGCATACTCTGCGCTACATCTTCTCGTGATATATGTTCAGGTTCTCAGCTTCCAGATCACGCATAGATCAGTTCCCGATCTTCAGCTCAGCAGTATTAGTGGTGAATCCTCATTCTCCGAGGATGACAAACATGGTTCCTTTGCTTTTAGTCTTAGTTTCAGTTTTTGCTAGATTTAGCTGGGGCATGTCCCAGCATTTCTAGTCAGTTAGAGGCTTTATTTCAGACATAGTTAGAGTCAGCTACAGTGTTAGAGTTTGACTTTTCAGTTGTTATTTAAACTCTCACTTTTATTTATTCAGACAGTATATGGGTATTCCCCATCATTTCAGATTATTCATATGATTTAGCTTCCGCACCAGAAGGGTTAGCTTGGGGTCACTCGTGATCCTAGGTTCCGTGTCCGTGTCCTGAGGGTAGCTTTGGGGAGTGACAAACTTGGTATCAGAGCACTAGATTTAAGTGTCCTAGGATGTCAGAAAATCCACACTAAGTAGAGTCCTTTTCATGGGTGTGAAGTGCACCACATCTAATGAGAGGGAGGCTACGAAGTATTTTAGGAAAACTTCACTCTCTTTGTTACTCTTATCGTGCGTGAGGTATGATCCAACTTCTTGTTTCTACCTCATCGTTATGCGTTTTAGATCATGCCTCCTCATAGAGCTAATGCAGGGAATGCTAACGCAGCTCCTCCAGTCCCAGATCAGGAAGTTTCGAATGCAGAGTTTCGGAATGCTATCCAACTTTTGGCTCAGAATGTGACTAACCAGAACAACCAGCAGGTTCCAGCTCCAGTAAATGCTAATGTTGGGTCAGCTGCAGCTAGAGTTTGTGAGTTTGTTAGGATGAATCCGCCTGAGTTCTTAGGATCGCAGATTGGTGAGGATCCCCAAAACTTCATAGATGAGGTCAAGAAGATCTTTAGAGTGATGCAAGTGACAGGTAATGATAGGGTAGAGTTGGCATCCTATCAGCTTAAGGATGTCGCTCATATCTGGTATACTCAATGGAAAGAGAACAGGGGTACAAATGCAGCTCCTATCACTTGGGAATGCTTTAGTGAGACTTTTCTAGACAGGTTCTTTCCAAGAGAGTTGAGGGAGGTAAGAGCTCAGGAGTTCATGAATTTGAGACAAGGTAACATGATAGTCCAAGAGTACGGACTCAAGTTCACCCAACTCTCCAGGTATGCTCCTCACATGGTTGTCGATTCCAGGGCTCAAATAAACAAGTTTCTGTATGGACTGTCAGACTTAGTGAAAACAGAGTGCAGAAATGCTATGTTGCTGGAAAATATGAACATCTCTAGGCTTATGACTCATGCTCAGTAGGTTGAGGGAGATAAGCTTAAGGAAATAGCTAAGGACAACAAGAAATCTAGAACAGGTAACTATGAGTACTCTCAACGGAAATCGGGTGGTGGAAATCGCTCTCAGTTTCAGCAGAAATCTTCAGCTTCGGCACCTTCATCAGCTAGTGTTCCATCCTACAGGTTCGGACAGGATCACAAAGGTAGGGCATCAGGCTCTAAGTCTCAGGGGAGTGTTTCAGGTACCAGAACCTACCCAACTTGTCCTAAGTGTGGTAAGAACCATCCGGCGAATGTCTTACAGGAAAGGAAGGATGTTTTGGGTGTGGTCAGTCTGGTCACAGGTTGAGATATTGTCCTTCTTCTAAGCAGGGTCAAGGAGGTAATAATGGTACAGCTCAGTCCACAACTTCAACAGCACCAGCAGGTCGCCTGACTCAGTAGGGTAACTTATCTGGTACAG
The DNA here is from genome assembly GCA_029582245.1 of Solanum etuberosum. NCBI lineage: Eukaryota > Viridiplantae > Streptophyta > Magnoliopsida > Solanales > Solanaceae > Solanum > Solanum etuberosum. The sequence continues at coordinate 41,539 of JAJONR010032166.1, forward strand.
GTGGCGGTCAGCGCTAAAACAGATTGTATGCTCTTTAGGCTCGCTAGGATCAGGAAGATTCTCCTGATGTGGTCACTGGTACGTTACGAGTTTTTAACTTAGATGTTTATGCTTTGTTAGATCCAGGGGATACTCTTTCCTTTGTAACTCCTAATATAGAAGTCAAATTCGATGTTAGTCCAGAAACTCTCTCAGAACCCTTCTCAGTCTCTACTCCAGTCGGTGACCCAGTTATAGCTAGACGGGTATACAGAAATTGCTCTGTCACAGTCTCTCAGAAAGTCACCTCAGCAGATCTTGTAGAGTTAGAAATGATAGACTTCGATATCATTCTAGGCATGGATTGGTTACATTCCCGTTATGCCTCGGTCGATTGTAGAACTAGGATTGTTCATTTTTATTTTCCAGACGAACCAATCTTAGAATGGAAGGGCAGTAGCTTAGCGCCTATGGGTTGATTCATTTCTTACATTAAGGCCAGAAAGATGATATCTAAGGGTTATCTCTATCATCTAATTCGGGTTAAGGATTCAAGCTCCGAAACCCCAACTTTTGAGTCAGTTCCAGAAGATCTTCCTGGAGTTCCTCCCGAAAGGGAAATCGACTTTGGAATTGATCTCCTTCCAGATACCCAGCCTATTTCTATTCCTCCTTACATAATGGCTCCAGCTGAGCTTAAGGAATTGAAAGAGCATTTGAAAGACCTTCTAGATAAGGGCTTCATCAGACCTAGTATTTCTCCATGGGGTGCACCAGTGTTGTTTGTGAAAAAGAAAGATGGTTCTCTCAGGATGTGCATTGACTATCGGCAGTTGAACAAAGTCACAATCAAGAATAAGTATCCCATCCCCAAGATTGATGACTTGTTTGACCAACTTCAGGGTGCTAGTCATTTTTTCGAAGATAGACCTCAGATTCGGTTATCATCAGCTCAGAGTCAGAGATGTGACATTCTGAAAACAACCTTCAGAACTCGGTATGGTTATTATGAATTTGTAGTTATGTCATTTGGACTAACCAATGCTCCTGCAGCTTTCATGGATTTGATGAACAGAGTGTTCAAGCAGTATTTGGACTTGTTCGTTATCATCTTTATTGATGATATCCTCATTTACTCTAGGAATGAGGAAGAACATGTGACTTATTTATGAGTTGTTCTGCAAACTCTCAAAGATTGCCAGTTGTTTGCTAAGTTTAGCAAATGTGAGTTTTGGTTACAATCAGTTTCTTTCCTCGGGCATATAGTATCTAGCAAAGGGATCCGAGTGGATTCTTAGAAAATAGAAGCGGTGAAACAATGGCCCAGACCTACCTCTCCTACATATATCAGAAGTATCTTGGGTCTAGCAGGTTATTACAGAAGGTTCGTGGAAGGATTTTCATCCATAGCCTCTCCATTGACTAAGTTGACTTAGAAAAAGGTTAAGTTTCAGTGGTCAGATGATTGTGAGAAAAGCTTCACAGAACTGAAAACTAGGTTGACTACAGCTCTAGTTTTGACTCTACCAGAGGGTTCAGACGGTTATGTTATCTATTGTGATGCATCCAGAGTCAGCCTAGGTTGTGTGTTGATGCGCGAGGTAAGGTTATAGCTTATGCTTCTAAACAACTTAAGGTGCATGAGAAGAATTATCTGACTCATAACCTCGATCTTGCAGCAGTGGTATTTTCACTTAAGATTTGGAGACATTACTTGTATGGTGTTCACGTAGATGTGTTCACAGACCATAAAATCCTTCAGTATGTGTTCACCCAGAAAAAGTTGAGTCTTCGCCAGAGGAGATGGCTTGAGTTCCTCAAGGATTATGACATGAATATGCTTTACCATCCTGGTAAGGCCAATGTAGTAGCAGATGCCCTTAGCAGACTATCTATGGGTAGTGTAGCACATGTGGAGGAAGAAAGAAAAGAACTAGCAAAGGATGTTCACAGGCTTGCTCGCTTAGGAGTTCGCCTTATGAGCATATCAGATGATGGTGTAACAGTTCAGAATGGGTCAGAATCTTCATTGCTAGCGGAGGTTAAGGAAAAGCAAGACAGTGATCCGATATTGCTTCACTAAAGGGTGCAGTCCACCAGTAGAGAGTTGAGGTATTCTCCCAAGGGGGAGATAGTGTACTTCGCTATCAGGTTCGATTATGTATTCCTAAGGTGGGTGAGTTGAGACAGCAGATTCTTGCAGAAGCCCATAACTCCAGGTATTCTATTCATCCAGGCACCACTAAGATGTACTGTGATATGCGGGAAGTCTTTTGGTGGAATGGCATGAAGAGGGATATAGTAGGTTTTGTGGCTAAGTGCCCCAATTGTCAGCAAGTGAAGGTAGAACATCAGAAACCAGGGGGTATGACTCAAGAGATCAAAATTCCTACTTGGAAGTGGGAAGTGATCAACATGGACTTCATTACAAGTTTACCTCGTACTCACAGAGAGCATGACTCCATTTGGGTGATTGTCGACAGAGTCACTAAGTCTTCATGCTTTTTGGCTGTCAAGACTCCAAATTCGGCGGAGGACTACGCCAAGCTTTACATCAATGAGATAGTTAGGTTGCATGGGGTTCCTTTTTCTATCATCTCAGATAGAGGTCCTCAGTTTACCTCTCATTTCTGGAAGTCGTTTCATAAAGGTCTTGGTACTCAGGTTAATCTTAGCACAACATTTCATCCACAGACGAATGGTCAGGCAGAGCGTACCATTAAGACCTTAGAGGACATGTTGAGAGCTTGTGTGATCGACTTCAATGGTAGTTGGGATGATCACCTTCCTCTTATAGAGTTCACCTACAATAATAGTTACCATTCTAGCATTCAGATGGCCCCTTATAAGGCATTGTATAGGCATAGATGTAGATCTCCAGTTGGTTGGTTTCAAGTAGGTGAAGCAGCCGTGATAGGACCAGATTCGGTTCATGATGCTATGGAAAAAGTGCAGCTCATTAGAGATAGACTTAAGACAGCCCAGAGTCGCCAGAAGTCTTATGCAGATGTAAGGAGAAGGGACTTAGAGTTCCAAGTTGATGATTGGGTCTTCCTGAAAATGTCACCTATGACACCTATGAAGGGGGTGATGAGGTTTGGCAAGAAAGGAAAGCTCAGTCCTAGATATGTAGGCCCTTTCAAGGTCTTGAAAGGGGTTGGTAAAGTAGTTTACGAGTTAGAGTTGCCAGCAGAACTAGCATCAGTGCATCCGGTCTTTCACGTTTCGTTGTTGAAGAAATGTGTGGGTGATCCAGCATCCATAGTACCTTTAGAGAGTGTGGCTGTGAAAGATAGTCTCACTTATGAGGATGTGCCAGTTGAGATTCTTGATCGTCAAGTTATAAGGTTGAGAAACAAAGAAGTCGCTTCAGTTAAGGTTTTGTGGAGGAGTCAGTCCGTAGAGGGAGCTACTTGGAAAGCAAAAGCAGCCATGAAGGCCAAGTATCCTCATCTCTTTCCTTCCGATTCCATTCCAGCTTGAGGTAATAGTTCCTCTTCAATTTTTCAGTCATTCATGCGCAGATTCAGTCTTAGTATCATGTTCCTTAAGTTTGTACTTGCATTTTCAGCGTATTTGCATGTCCTTGGAACTCAGTTCAGTCAGAAATCAGCTTTCAGAAATTAGTAGTAGGGTTTGCAGCTTTTTCCCTCCATATTCATCTAGTTTAGTCTTCATTCGAGGATGAATGTTCCCAAGGGGGAGATAATGTAACACCCCGTATCCTAGACAGACCAGATTGCAGATTTGAGAAGCTACAGGTGCCACCTACGGACCGTAGGGTGACCTATGATCCGTCCCGATGGTCCGTGGTTCACCACCTGGAGCCCCTCCTAGAAAAGCCCAGAAAAAATATTCTAAGTCCAGACCAACGCCAGGACCTATGGACTGAGGTGAGACCACGGTCCGTGAACCAGGGCCATAGGTCGAACCCCAGATTTCTAGCCCAGAACTCCAGAAAATTCAGCCAAGGCATGACCCACGGCCAGGACCTACGGACCGTAGGTCAGACAACGGTCCGTGGTCTAGATCCATGGATCGTGGCCTTCAGGTCCAAGCCCCAGACGCCAGTCGATGGATGACCAGCATGGACCGTTGGTCCAACCACGGTCCATCAGTCTAGTCCGTCGGTTGGTCCGACAACAGTTAAGTCAGGGATCTTTTGGTCTTTTCCTTATGCGTTGGACCACTAAACTACGTCGTTTGACCCCTAAACTGCGTAGTTTTGGTTAATTTAAGCCTAGTAACTTAATTAGAACTTACCCTAGTCAATTCATCCTCTAAAATTTAGCAAACTCAGAGCCAAAGAGGAGAAAGAGTCGACCAACCCTAGTCCAAGAACGCAACAAGTTTTCTTCAGTTCCAGCCCCGAAATCAAAATATTTCTCGGTGGAATTTATCACCAGGTATGTGGGATTTCACAAGTGGGTTTCTTTCGCCAATTATGTCCCTAGAATTCAGTCAGAATCTTGATTCCCTTGGTATTATGTAGACCTAGGGTTTCTTGAATGTTAGAAATTGTTGGGTTTTAGCTTTTAGAATGATCCAAATCAGATTATCATGTTGTTGCTGTGTTTCTTGCATGAAATTCAGAACCCTAGCTATGTAGTTCCTTTAGTTCATGAATTACAGATGCTAGGCCAGCTATTTCAGTTATATACATGCTTCAGTTTACGAATGTCATATTATCAGATATAATTGTTGCATTCTCAGAGTATGCATGTCAGAATATCGAGCTATCCATGTTTTACAGCATTCAGTCATAATGTGTTAATTTCATAATCAATTGGGAGTAGCTTAATACCGAGTGTACAAGGGTTCCAGCATACCCTCATAGTCCCAGAACTACGTACCCCGTAGGTTGTAAGTCCCCTCAGTGGGCATCATTTTAGTGATCACGCCAGTCATTCTTTTATACCTCTGGCAGGGTATATTGGGTCCTCTCGATGGGGCGTATACATTGGACTCCACATTTAGCTCATGTGGTTTTATGTCAGTTATTAGTAGCTCCCACAGTACAGTCAGATTCTGGTGCATTGACCAAGTTATCAGTTACAGTTCAATATTCGGACTTAGCATATCATGTACTTGGTCATTGCATTCAGTTAGCTCAGTATTTCAGTATATCTCAGTATTTACATTCAGTTCAGATTATATCATTGCTCTTATTGCTTTGTTCAGTTATGATTATTGTTCAGCTTTACTCTATCTTGCATGCTCAGTACCTTTCAAGTACTGACGCATACTCTGCGCTACATCTTCTTGAGATGTAGGTTCAGGTTCTCAACTTCCAGATCACGAATAGATTGATTCTCGATCTTCAGCTCAGCAGTATTAGTGGTGAGTCCTCATTCTCCGAGGACGACATACATGGTTCCTTTGCCTTTAGTCTTAGTTTCATATTTTGCTAGATTTAGCTGGTTCATGTCCCAGTATTTCTAGTCAGTTAGAGGATTTATTTCATACATAGTTAGATTCAGCTATAGTGTTAGAGTTTGACTTTACAGTTGTTGTTTAAACTCTCACTTTTATTTATTCAGACAATATATGGGTATTCCTCATCATTTCAGATTATTCATATGATTTAGCTTCCACACAGTATTTATTAATTCAGTTTGCTTTAGTATGCTTATGATATGCCAGCAGAGTTAGCTTAGGGTCACTCGTGATCCTAGGTCCCATGTCCGCGTCCTAGGAGTAGCTGTCACGCCCCGAGCCAACACCCTGGGTAGGACTGGCACTCGAGAACCATTGTTGGCCCCAAGCGAACCCTTGGCCTGGCTTAACACTTAGCGGAAGACTTAAATAACATGAAACATTCTCAAAAGATAAACTCATGCAATAAACTTAGAATGTCTTAAGAGAAACATTCAACGGCCGAAATGGCAACTCAAGTCTTTCAACATTTAAAACTGAAAATGGTTAAGACTCATGAACTAATAATATCTAACTGTCTATGAAGCTTCTAATAACTAAGATGGACGTCGGGACAAGACACACGACATCCAAATAAAATAAATTGGATAATCAATAAAAGGGATCCTCCAGAAGCAAGGAGGCTCACCAATAACTCTGAAGCTCAACTAGATCAACGAAGCGATGGATGTTGATCCTGGTTACCTATATCTACATCATATAAGATGCAGGCCAAATGACATCAGTACATGAAATGTACGAGCATGCGAGGGGAATTCTAAAACAAGACATAAGCTTGAAAGGGAGCTGAATGAACTTACCTGGTCTCAACTCAGTTCAACATAAAGCAGTAATATAAATGCAATATAAAGAAAAGCTTTTAAAACATGTGGATAACAACTCTGTGTATCTAAAAATACAACAATAACTCAGTTTGTATATGAAAATACAAATAACTCTGTGTATATAAGAATACAGAATATCTCTGTGGGAGTTTCTCTAATCGACAACCATCACTATGAGCTATGTGATGGTACAACATTTTGCCTCACGCTGCCAGAGGCGTCCTATAACTTGCTAGGGCTGTAGAACCTAACTACTAAGTGGAACAACTAGTCTATGCTAAAAGCATTAAGGAATCATCTAAAAAGTATGACCCTTTTCTACCCATGCTGGTCATACGGTTTATGGAGACTTTGAATTATCTGAACTCAAAACTCGTCCCCAAATCGGCGCTCAATACTTCTCCTAAAATGTACTAGCTCATATGTTTAAAAACATAACTCTTTCTGTGGTTTGAGATAATTACTCAAAAACTAGCTCAAAGGCTCTCTTGGAAATCGGTGTTTCCTCTCTTGCTTAAATGTGAAAACATTTACTCTTTGGGAATACTTAGTTCCCATATACTCTAAGAAAATGAACTTCACTTTATACTCTTATTCAACTCAAAGCTCAAGTCTTAAAACAAGTTTAAAGCATTTGTAAAAGACTTTTGAAAAGACTCTAAAAACTCTCTAGACTTGTCTCTTAACTTTCCTTGAATTTGATTTATGGATTCAAGGGTTACGATCTCATGTTATAGATGATCTCTCGATGTTTAAACGTACCTTAGAGTGTAGTAAACAACTAGAAAATATAGGTACGATTCGAGGGAACTCAAACGGAAATAAGTGAGAAACGGTAGAGGGCTTGGCGACCCTGGCGTACTGAGTGGTGCAGGGCGCCAGTGCCCTAACTACAGAGACTGGCTTGGGGAGCACTGAGTGGCGCGGTGCCCCTGAGGCCAAACTACTGGTGCCTTGTGCTGGTGCACTGAGTGGCGCGGTGCGCCAACAACCTGCCCAAAAAACCTATGAATTTTCTTGCTCGTTTATCAGCCCTAAACCATCTAGATTCGATTGGTTTCTTCCCCCAAACACTTAGATTCGAATACCCAACCAAAGTATACAAGAATCTACTCAAAAACAACCTTAAATCTCATCAAATAATCTCAAGAACTCCTCCAAAACTCAATAATCAAGAACCCAATAGAAACTTCAACAAAATCCATCAAAAACTCAATTACTCTACTTTTAAGAATGTAAATACGCTGAGTTAAACATGATTGGCGCGTGGGTGAATAAACCCAATACTATGTGATCTCACATACCTAGTAGGGACTAACCCTTGGCGAAATCCGCAAGAGAAACTCAAGAACGCGACGAACCTTGGTTGTTTCTCCTCTTTTCTCCTCTTTTCTCTTCTCTCAAAACCCTTGCGTAATTTTATGAAGCGTAAACTAAACTAAATCCGTTTAGACCCTAATTAAATTACCAAAAACAAATTTAATAATTTGGGTAATGAAAAAACCAAAATACCCTTCTAAAATCCGGTTGACTTTCCTTATTCAAACAGCCCGACTTCAAACGGGCATATCTCCGCCATACGAACTCAAAAATTAGAAAACTCGGAGGCGTTGGAAAGATAATTCAAAGATATTTCATTTGATATCTTGTAGCTCACCTAACTCATCATGTGCTGGAGTTATGGTCATTTGAAGTTGACCCAAAACTCATACTTAGCGTAACTTGCCAATATTTCCAAATTTAATTATTTCCAAAAATGGTTTCTTTCTAATTCTAGTTCTTTCAAATGGCGGGTTGTTACAATATCTCCCCCTTGGGAACATTCATCCTCGAATGAGGTTACTCTTAGTAGGCTAAGGCTGTAACATCTAACATCCATCTCAAACACCCAACAAGCAAAATATAAATACAACAAGCCAACTTAAAACAATTGCCAAGAAAAGGATTAGTAACTTAATTTGGAATTTATGCGGACTCGAAGAGATGTGGATACCTCTTCTTCATGTCCTCCACAACTTCCCATGTAGCTTCCTCAACAAATTGATTTCTCCACAGAACTTTGACTGTTGATACTTCTTTGGTCCTCAACTTGTGAACTTGACGATCTAAAATCTGAACCGGAATCTCCTCATAAGATAAGCTATCCTTAATACCAATATCTTCAGTAGGTATGATAAGTGAAGGATCACCCATACACTTCTTCAACATAAAAATGTGGAATACTGGATGGACTGCTGCTAACTCTTGCGGTAGTTCTAACTCATAAGCCACGTTACCGATCCTCTTGGATATTATGTAAGGACCAACATACCGGGGACTAAGTTTCCCCTTCTTACCAAATTTCATAACACCCTTCATGGGTGAAACCTTACAGTAAACCCAATCATCTACTTCAAACTCTAAGTCTCTCCTCCTAACATCTGTATAGGATTTCTGACAACTCTGCACTGTTTTCAACCTCTCTTGAATAAGCTTCACTTTCTCCATAGCTTTATGAACCAATTCTGGTCCTATCAACCCAGCTTCACCAACCTCAAACCATCCAATAGGAGATCTGCATCTTCTCTCATAAGGAGCCTTATACGGAGCCATTTGGATGCTAGAGTGGTAACTATTGTTATAAGCAAACTCAATGAGAGGTAGGTGATCATCTCAATTCCCCTTGAAATCAATCACTCAAGCCCTCAACATATCTTCTAACGTTTGAATAGCGTGCTATGCTTGACCATCAGTCTGAGGATGAAACGCAGTACTCAAGTTCACCTTCGAACCCAAACCTTTCTAGAATGACTTCCAGAATTGTGCAGTAAATTATGCACCTCTATCTGAAATAATCGACACTAGAACTCCATGTAGTCTGACTACCTCTTGAATATACAACTTAGCATAATCTTCTGTTGATTGGGTAGTCTTTACCGGTAAGAAATGGGCAGATTTAGTCATTCGATCTACAATCATCCAAATCGAATCATGCTGCCTGCGAGATCGTGGTAAACCTGTAATAAAGTCCATATTGATCTTCTCCCACTTCCATTCCGGAAGTTCTATATTTTGAGCCATACCACCGGGCCTCTGGTTCTCTACCTTGACTTCTTGGCAATTCGTACACTTAGCAATGAACTCTGCAATGCCCTTATTCATGCTAATCCACCAATAAACCTCTCTCAAGTCACGATACATCTTTGTGGAACCCAGATGGATAGAATATCTAGAGCTATGAGCTTCCTCCATGATCCTCTCTTGGAGTTCATCCACCCTTGGCACACACAATCTACCTTGATACCTCAATACACCATCTCCCCCTTGTTCAAAAGCCATTACCTTTTGCTTATGAACATTTGCCTTTAACTCAAGCAAAATAGGATCTTGGTCTTGTTTCTCTTTCACTTCGGACACTAATAATGATTCAACGCAATTCATCACTACTACTTCTCCTTCATTGGAATCCATTAGTCGAACTCCTAATCGTGCCATTATGTGCACATCTTTAGTTAACTCTTTCTTGTCTTCCTCAACATGGGTGATACTACCCATAGACAACCTGCTTAAAGCATCAGCAACCACATTAGCCTTACCTGGGTGATAGAGAATACTCAGATCATAATCCTTGAGTAACTCTAACCACCTCCTCTGTCTGAGATTAAGTTCTTTCTGGCTAAACACATACTGAAGACTCTTGTGATCGGTGTACACATCCACATGAACACCATAAAGGTAGTGACGCCATATTTTCAAAGCGAATATTGTGACAGCCAACTCTAGATCATGGGTTGGGTAATTCTTCTCGTGAACCTTCAGCTGTCTAGAGGCATAAGCTATAACTTTACCATTTTGCATTACCACACAACCCAATCCAACTCTGGACGCATCACAATACACAACAAAACCTTGCGTACCTTCTAGTAAGGTCAATACTGGGGCAGTAGTCAACCATTTTTTCAATTCCTGAAAGCTTTTCTCACAAGCTTTAGACCATTGACACTTAACTGTTTTCTGAGTTAACTTAGTCAATGGGGATGAAATAGATGAAAACCCCTCGACGAACCTTCTATAGTATCCAGCCAACCCAAAGAAACTCCTAATGTCAGTTGGAGACATGGGTCTAGGCCAATTCTGCACTGCCTCTATCTTTTGAGTATCAACTCTAATTCCATCACCGGAAACAATATGGCCTAAGAATTCCACAGACTTAAGCCAAAATTCACACTTAGAAAACTTAGCATATAACTTCTTATCCTTGCGAGTTTGAAGAACTATTCTAAGATGACTAGCATGATCTCCCTCATTCCTCGAATAGATTAGAATGTCATCAATGAATACGATAACAAACATATCTAAATAAGGCTTGAATACCCTGTTCATAAGGTCCATAAATGCTGCAGGAGAATTGGTCAAACCAAAGGACATAACTAGGAACTCAGAATAAACATAGCGGGTCCTGAAAGCTGTCTTAGGGATATCACTTTCTCTTACTTTCAACTGATGATAGCCATATCTGAGGTCTATCTTAGAAAAACAAGTGGCACCCTGAAGTTGATCGAAAAGATCATCAATTCTTGGAAGAGGATACTTATTCTTGATAGTAACCTGGTTCAACTGACAGTAATCTATACAGATTCTGAGAGAACCATCATTCTTCCTCACAAATAAGACCGGAGTGCCCCAAGGTGAGACACTTGGTCGAATAAAACCCTTCTCAAGGAGATCTTTCAACTGCTCTTTTAACTCCTTCAACTCTGCTGGTGCCATCCTATATGGCGGAATAGATATAGTACGAGTATCGGGAAGAATATCTATACCGAAGTCTATTTCTCTCTCAGGAGGGACTCCAGAAAGATCATCGGGAAACTCTCTTACTACTGGAACTGACTGAATAGGAGGTGTATCAACACTAGAATCATTAACTCGGACTAAGTGATAGACACACCCCTTGGAAACTAACTTTCTAGCCTTAAGGTACAAAATGAAATGACCTTTAGGCACTGCTGAATTACTCTACCACTCTATAACTGGCTCATTAGGATACTGGAACTTAGCAACTCGAGTTCCACAATCGACTGAGGCATAACAGGCATGAAGCCAGTCCATACCTAGAATGACATCAAAATCTACCATGTCTAACTCAACTAAATCAGCCATGGTGCTCTTATGATTGACGGAAATGGTACAATCACGATAAACTCTCTCAGCTAGAATAGACTCACCAATAGGTGTAGAAACACTGAAGGGCTCAAGAAGAACATCAAAATTCATCGGAACATAAGGAGTCACAAAAGATAGACTCGCTCCTGGATCTAGCAAAGCATACACATCAAAATTAAAGACTTGGATCATACCAGTGACAACATCTGGTGAATCCTCTTGCTCTTGGCGACTAGTAATATCATATAGGTGGTTTTCTCCTTCGCCTCCCCCTGAAGTAGCTCCTCTAGATGCAGCCCTGTCTGGTCGAGCGACTGAAGAAGATTGGGCCCTATTGCCCCCATTACCATTACCTTGTCTGTTCTTAGGGCACTCTTTCATAAAATGACTGTTCTGACCACTCTTGAAGCAACTAGTGGAGCCATCATGACACACCCCTGAGTGGCTCCTACCACACTTAGCACACGCAGGAGTCCTATTACCCCCTTATGCCATACTACCTTGAGACTGTGTAGGTCTAGCTTTGAAATTCTGTGAATTCTAATTGTTGAACTCACCTATGTTCCTTGGTGCAGGTGCACTAGCAGATGATGGAGCAGGTCCCTTTTGCTTATGTTGGAAAGAAGACCGGTTCGCATTACTCTTTTTTGCTCGAACTCATTTCATGATGTCTTAGCCATCTTATTTCTGAACTCTTCTCTATCCCTCAGCTTATCCTCCTCAACCTGTTGCACATCAATCATCAACCTCGCTATACCATATCTCCTATCAGCATAGATGCCTTGCCTCCCTTACTTGACAGAAGAGACAACCCAGCAACAAACAGACTCATCCTACTCCTCATATCAGCAACCATCTCCGGAGCATAGCGGGAATGTTGGGTGAACTTCAGACTGTACTCATGAACACTCATAGATTCCTGCTTAAGAGTGAGGAATCATTGTACCTTTGCTTCTCTCAATTCACAGGGAAAGAAATGCCCCATGAATGCACTCTCAAACATAGCCCAGCTCACTATCGGTTCACCCTCAGCTCTATTCTTCTTCCATTGATCAAAACAGATTCTAGAGACACCCTTCAATTGGTATGCAGCTAGTTCCACTCTCTCAGCATCAACAACATGCATAATCTCAAAAACCTTCTAAAGCTCTTCAACAAAGTTTTCTGGATATTCAGTGACACTTGAACCAGTGAAGCTTGGAGGATTCATCCTTAAGAACTCATGGATCCTAGAAGTATCAGCCACTTCCTATCGATTCTCTCTCTGTCCAACTTGATTGGTCACAGCTTGACTCAACATCCGGATAGCTTCTCAGAACTCAGCATTGGTGACCTCTCCTTGGGGTTTCACTTCTGGTGCATTAGGTACCCCTTGTTCCTCGACATTCCTTCTAGCAGGACGACCTCTGACAGCTCTTCGTGGAGGCATGATCTGAAAGCTACGTGCAAGCATGAATTAGAAGAAACTTTTTAGAGATAAACTCTATCACATGAAATGAGTATGAAAGAAGTGAGACAGTTCCTAAATGTCGTAGCCTCCTAATTATAGATGTGGCACACTTCACACCGATAACTAGGACTCTAGAGACACGGCTTCATAGACTCCCTAGGACTCTTGAACTCTGTGCTCTGATACCAAGTTTGTCACGCCTCGAGCCTACACCTTGGGCGGGACTGGCACTCCAGAACCATTGCTGGCCCCAAGCAAACCATTGGCCTAGCTTAACACTTAGCAGAAGACGTAAATAACATGAAATAGTCTCAAAATATAAACTCATGCAATAAACTTAGAATGTCTTAAAAGAAACATTCAACTGGCCAAAAATTCAACTCAAGTCTTTAAACATTTAAAACTAAAAATGGTTAAGACTCATGAACTAACAATATCTAACTGTCTATGAAGCCTCTAATAACTAAGATGGACGTCGGGACAAGACCCACGACATCCAAACAAACTAAATGGAAAATACTCAATAAAAGGGATCCTTCGGAAGCAAGGAGGCTCACCAATAACTCTGAAGCTCAACTGAATCAACAAAGCGCTGGATGCTGATCCTGGTTACCTGTATCTACATCATAAAAGATGCAGGACAAATGACATCATCACATGGAATGTACGAGCATGCAAGGGGAATTCTAAAATAAGACATAAGCTTGAAAGGGAACTATATGAACTTACTTGGTGTTTGGACTTAAAACTTCATGGCAGCAGAATACAACACATTCCGGTGAAAATTAATATCCTATTTGAGAAACTTCCATACAGCAGTAGTTTTGACAAACACAAAGGAGTCATTGGGGAATAAACTGAAACGAGAATCTTGATACTCATAAAAGACTTAACTAAAGAAACGTCAACAACAAACGGATAAACATGGCCTCTCCATGAAAAGAATAATTCAGTGCCCTGTAACCAATGGCTGCAAGAACAGCAAGAAGGCAACAGTTAAGTGCAAATTCGACTAACCCAAAACCACAATGGTATCACTATAGATGCCATAGACGAAACTGAAAACCCTCTTTTACCGAAGCCCGAACAATATCAAATTGCAGTGCAAGCACCAAAAAGACCAAAAGGTGAGAGAGGATCACATGTTGGTTAACCAAACTTTGAAATTTCCAAATTTGAACGTCCATAACAGTGTTACCACATGGTCTACACATCTATACAACCAAAATAAACTAGTCTGATAACGGAAAAAAAATGGAAGCAGAGAAGATCAGAAGCTAAAAGAACAAAAGTAAAGAAGTATTTTATGCAACTATCAAAAGATCAAGAATGGGCCAAAGTACTTATCAGGTGTCCATAGTCATAAAAGACCTCATCAATTGGTTCATCGAAGAACATAAGCATAAGGACATAGAAATTCATGGCAGCAGAATACAACACACACGGGTGAAAATAATGTCCTAATTGAGAAACTTCCATACAACAGTAGTTTTGACAAAAACAAAGGAGTCACTAGGGAAGAAAACAGAATTGAAAATTATCCCTCATCAATTGGATCATCGAAGAACATAAGTGTGAGGGCTTAGAACCTCATGGCAGCAGAATACAACACACCGTCTGGTGAAAATAATTTCCTAATTGAGAAACTTCTATACAACAGTAAGTTTTGACAAAGACAAAGAAGTCATTAGGGAAGAAAACTGAATTGAAAATTATCTCTACTCCATAAAAGACTGAACTAACGAAACCTCATCACATATGGACAAATAAGGTCACCCCATGAAAAGAAGAATTCGTTGCTTTGTAAGACCCAATGGCTTCAAGCAAAGGAATGAAGGAAAGAGTTACGTGCAAAGCTGATGAAACCGACTACAAAACGCCACAGACAAGATTGCAAAATCCCTCTCTCGGAGCCTGATAATATTGAGATTGCAGTGCAAGGACAAAAATGGCAAAGAAACAAGATAGGAAAATCCCTCTATCAAAGCCCGACAAAATTCAGATGGCTGAGCAAGAACAAAATTTTGCAAAGAAACAGGGTGCATAGGAGCAAACACTAACGGTCAAAGCCTGATCACATCATCAATCTTCGAAAAAAATTCCAAATCTAATCCAACAAATAAAATCAAGCTCGGGTGACAATGCAGCAAGAAACAGGAAGCTGAGAAAATACCAAAAGTAAGGGAGTAACAAGGACCCACTTCACGGGGCTGTCAAGAGAGCCATGATTGAGTTTTGAGTATTTACCAGGTGTCTATAAGACCATATACTCATCAACCACAATGAATCTCATCAATTGGATCATCAAAGAACATAAGCATCTGGACAAAAACTAAAAATTGCAGCAGAATAACAACACAGACGAGTGCAAGAAAACCTATTTTAGTTGGGAACTTCCATACAACAGCATTTTTTAATAAAGAGAGGAAGCACTCTGATTGGGGAAGAAAACTGAAATGAGAATCTCAGTACTCATAAAACCCTGCTCTGTAAGACCCAATTGCAAGCACAAAAAGAAGGGAACAGTTAAGTGCAAAGCTGACAAAATCCATAATACCTAAGAAATCACTACAGATGCAAGAGACAAGATTGAAAACAACAACTTTGGTCGAAGCCTAACAATATCCATCACCAAAAAGACCAAGAAACAAGGTGCACAGGAATGCATAACAGATACAAGCCATTAAAATTTCCAAAACTAATCCTCTTTAACTGTCACCATGTGGTCTACACATTTATCACCAATAAAAAAAATAAAGCTTGCATGATAACCAAGGGAAAATGGCAGAGAAGATAAGTAGCTAGGACACAAAAAGCAAAGGAGCACTTTACAGCACTATCAAAGATCCATAATTGACTTTTGACTCTGTCTGATGCCCATAACACCATAAAAGACATCAGGATCATCAAAGAACACGAGCATCGAACTAAGAACTAAAACTGGTAGCAGAACACACTTGTGAAAAGAATTATCATAGTTGAGAACTTCCATATCGTACCCATTTTGACAAAGCTTTGAAAGACTGAAAATCCAATACCTATAGTAAACGACCCGGGAACTGATGCATCTTCCCCAACCACAAACACCGAAGCAAGACACTTATTCCTGTAGAACCACTTGCACCTAGATGCCCATCCATGTATTCTTGACAGCTAAAACTGACATCCACTGATGACCAAAGCAAATAAGAACGTAAAAGAAGTTGATGCGAAGAGAGACATGATTAGCATTAGCATTAAAGATGGAAGTCAAGATATCAAATCCAAACCGATAGCTCCACTGTATGATTGTGACACATAAATAGACGATCCAAGTAGGCATGCCTGGGGAGCCAAATTTCCAGTATTCTGATTCAACAAAAGGAAATTGCTGTTTCTCATAGTAGTAAATAGGGTGACAGAACAATGTTCACCAACACATGAATTCTCACAACAAAGACCTCAGAATTTCCCAAAACCTGGAAGCAAACATGAAATTGCATCTATAGTGGACCTCACCAGCTTCCAATTTCTAATAACATTGGAAATCAATCAAAAGGATTGAAATTATAAACTACCACTATAATACACAATATATTGGAGTCCAAGCCCCAAAAAGACCAAAAAACAAGGTGTACAAGAATGCATACCAGATACAAGCCCTCTGAACAAAACTAATCCACTATTAATATCACCATGTGGTCTACATATTCATTCACCAATACAAAATCAAGCTGGCATGATAACCAAGGAAAAACAGCAGAGAAGATAAGTTGCTAGGACACAAAAAGCAGAGAAGCACTATAGAAGACATCAGATCATCAAAAAACATGATCATCTAAACTAAGAACTAAAACTGGCAGAGCAGAACACACTATACACACTTGTGAAAAGAATTATCATAGTTGAGAACTTCCATACCGTACCAGTTTTAACAAAGGTTTGAGAGACTGAAAAATCCAAGACCTATAGTCAAAGGCCTGGAAACTGCTGCATCTTTCCCAACCACAAACACCGAAGCAAGACACTTATTCCTGTAGAACCACTTGCACCTAGATGCCCCGCCCCATCCATGTATTCTTGACAGCTAAGAATGGCATTTACTGATGACCAAACCAACTAAGGAGCTAAAAGCAGTTGATGTGAGAAGACACATGATTAGCATCAAAATTAGCATTCAAGATGGAAGTCAAGATATCAAATCCAAACTGATAGGTTAACTGTATGGTTGTGACACATAAGTCCACAATAGAAGATCCAAGTAGGCATGCCTGGAGAGCTAAATTTCCAGTCCTAACAAGCAAAAAGTCAGGAAGGTAGAACCCTTAATCCTTTTTCAAGAATGTAATTATCTTTAATATTAAGGATCAATTTAAAACCTTTATATAGTAGATTAAAAGGAAGAATAGACTCATATGAAAGTTCCCTAGAAAAAATTATTGTAGTTGTTTGTTGAATACACTCTTTCTCACGAATCTGCTGTGTACACGTATTCTGAATCAATCAAAAGGATTGCAATTATAAACTCCCACTATAATACCCAAGAAAATGAGAACAAATAAATAAATAAACTACACATGAAGGAAAGCAAGGATATGAATATTAGGTAACTGACAGAAGGTAACAACAAGTGTAGAAGGAGAATCATGAAATACACTGGAAGGTACCTACAACCATTCCCCTATCATCATTACCCATACCTGATCAAACAAACAACAATAACGAATCGATAAATTGGCCAAGAAAAAGAGTCAACAACTCCCAAAACCCCTAACATTCCTCCTCTGACCTTAACTTGTCTACAGAGATAATCAAAGATTCGAAAATCAGAAACCTACACCCCATATCAAAAGATTCGAAAACCAAGATTCAAAAGTAGATAATGTGAGATTTATATAATTTTGAGATAGCCAAGAAATAAAAAATGGATCACCATAATGACATAAGCATCTGAACTAAGAACATCATGGCAGCAGAATACAACACACATTGGTGAAAATAATGTCCTAATTGAGAAACTACCATACAACAGAAGTTATGACAAAGACGAAGGAGTCAATAGGGAAGAACAATTGAAAATTATCTATACTCGTAAAAGACTGACTAACAGGACCTCAACACACATATGGGCAAATAAGGTACCTCCATGAAAAGAAGAATTCACTGCTTTGTAAGACCCAATGGCTGCAAGCAAAGGAATGAAGGGAAAAGTTACGTGCAAAGCTGACAAAATCCACTAGAAAATGCCACAGACAAAATTTAAAAAACCCTCTATCTAAGCCTGATAATATTCAGATTGCAATGCAAGCACAAAAATGGCAAAGAAACAAGATTGGAAAACACCTCTATTGAAGCCTGATGATATTCAGATTGTAGTCCAAGCACAAAAATAGCAAGGAAACAGCGTGCACAGGAACGGACACTGGGCATCACAACCTTCAACTATCACCCATCCAACAAACAAAATCAAGCTTGGGTGATGCAAGAAAAAGGAAGCAGAGAAGTTAAAGGCAGAGAGAACAACAAAAGAGAGGGTCTAACAGGAACCCACTTGACCGGGCTGTCAAAAGATCCAGGATTGAGTTTCGAGTATTTATCAGGTGTCGATAAGACCATATAACCATCAACCACCAGGATCGCATCAGCTGGATCATCGAAGAACATACACATCTAGACTAAAAATGAGAAATGGCATAATACAACACACGTGAGTGCAAGAGAAACTATTTTAGCTGGCAAGTTCCATACAACAACAATTTTTGACAAAGAGAGGAGGGACCACTCTGATTGGGGGAAAAAACTGAAATGAGTATTGAGTATCTCCAGTACTCATTAAACCTCAACACAAATGGCCAAACAAAGCCTCGTCCATGAAAAGAATAATTCACTGCTCGGTAAAACCCAACTGCAAGCACAAAAAGAAGGGAACAGCTATGTGCTGAAAAAACACATATACCTAAGAAATCACTAGAGATGCAAGAGAGCCTAAAAATATCCATCACCATGTGGTGCACAGGGATGCATACCGGACAAGCCTTAGAAGTTTCCAAACTAATCCTTACTGTCACCATGTGGTCTACACATTCATTCATCAATAAACAAAAATCAATCTGGCGTATAACCAAGGGAAAGTAGGCAGAGGAGCACTTTACAACACTATCATCCGGTGTCCATAACACCACAAAAGACACCAGAATCATCAAAGAACACGAGCATTTGAATCAACAACTAAAACTAACTGGCATCAGAACACACTATACACACTTGTGAAAAGAATTATCATAGTTGAGAACTTACATATCGTACCAGTTTTGAACAAAGCTTTGAGATACTGAAAAATCAAGGACTGCTGGATCTTTCCTGACCACAAACACCGAAGCAAGACACTTGTTCCTGTAGAACCACCTGCACCTATATGCACATCTATGCACACCTAGAGCCAAATTTCCAATTCTACTCGTGTTCTGATTCAACAAAAGGAAACTGCTAGGTTTCAGAGTAGTAAACAGGGTGACACCAACACATGAATTCTAACAACAAAAACCTCAGAATTACATTGAGACCAAGGTAACAGCAAGTGTAGAAGGAGAATCAGTCTCCTATCATCACTACCCATACCTGATCAAACAAACAACAATAATTAATCAATAAATTAGCAAAAAAAACAGAACTAATTGCAAATATATCAATAAATTAGCCAAAAGAACAGAACTAATTGCAAACTGAATCACACTAAAAGGTCGAGAACTCCCAAAACCCCTAACTTCCTGATCAAAGATTCTAAAATCAAAAACCTACGCCCCATATTAAAAGACTCGAAAACCAAGATTCGAAAGTAGATATATCGTGAGATTTATATAATTCTGAGATGGCCAAGAAATCAAAAAGCAAACCGATAGCTCCCAAAGGAAGGCATCATATACAATAATAATACCCATATCTTGATAGACAATAATTACCCAGTATCTTGATCGATAATAATTACCCGTATCTTGATCATACAATAATTACCCGTATCTTGATCATACAATAATTACCCGTATCTTGACCATACAATAATAATACCCATATTTTGATCGACAATAATTACCCATATCTTGATCATACAATAATTATCCATGTGTTGATCAACAACAATTACCCATATCTTGATCAAACAATAGTTGCCCAGTATTATGATCAACAATAATTACCCGTATCTTGACCAAACAATAATAATACCCATATCTTGATTGACAATAATTACCCAGTATCTTGATCGACAATAATTACTGTATCTTGATCATACAATAATTACCCGTATCTTGACCATACAATAATAATACCCATATCTTGATCGACAATAATTACCCAGTATCTTGATCATACAATAATTACCCGTATCTTGATCATACAATAATTACCTATATCTTGATCAAACAATAGTTGCCCAGTATTATGATCAACAATAATTACCCAGTATCTTGATAAACAACAATTACCCGTATCTTAATCAAACAATAATTACTCAGTATCATGATCAACAATAAAACACTGCCAATATCCTCAAAGATACCAACGAAATCATAGAATAAAAAGAACTAAAGCCAAAACGAACAAGGATGGAATAACTACTCATATCTTGATCAAACAATAATAATTACTCATCATCTTGATCATACCAATAGTTACCCATCATCTTGATCAACAATAACTATCCATAGCAACAATCAAACACGGATTATATCCTCAAGAACGAACACCAAATAATAGTAGAACTAAAGCTAAAACAAATCGCAACTGAAAATTTTGCTTCCTATCAAGTCTATTTATGGCAACAATATTTCAAAGGGCGGTGGCATTGGGTCGGTGCTTTTCAGAATTAATTTAGCCGTTATAGCCATTTATAAATTATAAATTAGCAACTAAAATTTTTCGATTATACATTTCTTTTTAAAGAAAAACAATGTATTCCAACTTTTGTGGAGAGCTATTGGGTAGGTCTTATTTGGAAATATATCTGGTTTGGTCTATATCTATTTATTTTTTATAAATAATTTAGGTTTACATGAATGGAAGTCATGCTTCCATAAAATTAAATTTTTAACTTATTTTCAGTTTTTTTCTCTTTTCTCACTATTTTTCTTGTGAAAAAAAAAACATAATCTTAACTATTTAAAATAAAATTAAGGGAAAAGGGTCAAAAATGTTCATTCTCCAAATAAATATATAATATTTATTTTCTTTTGAACACATTCTTTTTTCTAATAATATTTTTAAAATTAGGAAATGTTTATCTTACTTCAATTTTGAAAAAAATAAAAAATGAGAATATTTCTTATTTTTCTATAATTATTTTTTATCGTTATATAAATATAAATTAATGATGGATACATTATGATATTTTATATATTATATGTCGAAAGAGTACATGAAATTATTCTATTTTAATTGATAAAATGAGATTAAGAAGAAGAAAAATATTTCCTACATTTTTATTTGTTAAAGTGATTTTAAAAGAAAGAAAACAAAAACATGGTTCTTTAATAATATTTTAATTAGGAAGAAGATGTGTTTAAAAAAGAAAAAAAAATATATATATATATATATATTCAAAAAAGAGCATTTTTGACCCATTTAGTAACTATAGGGGCATTTTTGGACCAAAGTATTGGCTGCAAGGGCATTTTTGAACCAAAATATTGACGGTAAGGACATTTTTGAGCCAAAGTATAAACGAAGTGCAATTTTGTTCCTTTCACATAGTTTAAGGGCATTTTTTACCCTTTTCCCTAAAATTAATGAGGAAATAAGACATAAGTCCTGATTTTCTTGTAAATTTTATTTATTAGTTATTTTCCAATAATGAAAAAGTTTCTCAATACATACGGAATGGACTAATTCCCATATTTCTATCTTTTACAAAGTCATGTTATTCAATTTCTTTTAGATTTGCTCAAAATGGTCAAATGTCAACATGTTTATAATTTCGTATTCTTCTTTCTTCCTTTTTAAATAAAAGAATCTATAAAGAATAAAAATTGAATTAAAATTAGAAGATCAAGTTTAAAATTTAAAATTATAAGATAAGCTCACTAATAATATTAAATATGAAAATTTACTCAAACTTAATTTAAATTTAAGATTTATAAAATAATGTAACATGTAAAAATAAATTGAAAATGTGATATATACTACCCACTCAACAACAATGACAATAAAATTATAAGAATCATCTAGTTCATATGTATTGACCTTGGTCAATATCAACCCAAAAGAATCATGTATTAATTTTGTAGTTTCGCATCTTTCTGTTATATCTATCTTTCTGTTATATCTATTTGATAAGTTGTGAATCATTATTTATATTTATTAATTAATATAACCTCTAATTATGTAATTTTCTTAATTACTATATTTTAAAAAAATTCCATATTTAAATAATTTTAAATGTAATTAAAAAATATTTTAATAATGATAGTCAAGATTTAAAACATCTTAAATATGTAGATATCAACATATTATAGGAAAATAAATCTGAAATATAATTCTTACTTAAGTATTACATGTAATAAGCAATTATTGAAATTGCCAACATAAAAGTTAAATCATTTTTTGCTATGATTTCAGTTAGCAATTTTATTAATAATATAATTTTTCTGATGATAATTCAAATGATTTTTTTTTTTTCAAACCTTTTCTAGCTATCCATCTCTAGAAGTAGGACGGGAGAAGGTCGATATGTTATTTAAAAATTTTGCCTAAATATTTTATTAGTAGAACAATATAAAAGTAATGACATTTAAAATTCAACATCATTAAAATCTCACCTTATATAAAATTTGCACTTAAACTACATATAAATGATAAGAAAAATGAACAAAGGAAAGAATTTATAACATATAAGAGTTTTAAATTTAAATTTTTACATGTTTAAACAATTTTTTAAAAATAAAATTTGAAAATATTTTAATAACGATAGTTATAACTCAAACACTTTAAATATGGTAGACATCGACACATTATAGAAATCATAAATATCATATAGTTCATAAGTATTATCGGATATCGACCTCATTTAACATCAACTCAAGCGAGTTACACATTAATGTTGAAGTCTTGCATATTTATTAATTATTATATTTTAGAAAGATTAAATTAAATATTTAAATAATTAAGTGACGACTCTAATTAACAATAACCCAAGAGAGTACTCACTCATTAATGTTATAGTCTTGTGCTCATATGTTATGACGATTGTTAACTTGCGAATAAAATTATTTGTTAATATTATCATATCTCTAATTAAGTAGTTTTATAAAATTTAGTATGTCTAAATAAATTTAAACTTCTTATTTAAATAATTTTTGAAATAAAATTTGAAGATATTTTAATAAAAACAATCAAAAACTCAAAATATTTTGAAGTGTTGACCCTAATTAACTACGCTAGACATTTCTACACTATGACTCAATTAAAGATAGACCCTTATATTTTATAAAAACACTTACAATTTTTTATAATATGAATATCTCACGGTTACACTCGTCATTCTCCTATAAAGTTATCCATATTTTTTCTAAAAACATTTAAACCTGGTATAGAATAAAAATCCTGCATAAATGAAATTCTTCTTAAATAGTTATATATAAAATAATTTTAAAGTGAAAGAATAATAAAAATAAAAAATAAAAAGAGATAATATATAAATAAAATATTATTCAAGCTTCCCAAGAATCTTTGCAGCTGAGTCCTGTCTGTAATAATGTCAGGGAACTTTGATGCAAATTCTATAGATCTTTGAATGGGAGTTATCTTCCCTTGTCGAATATCATGGCCTAAGAATCTGATTCCTGTCT
>JAJONR010032168.1:0-18767 GCA_029582245.1 Solanum etuberosum
AATAATAATATATATATATATATATATATATATATATATATATATATATATATATATTAACACAGCTCATTATCTAGTCTAGAACTATGTGACATGCACAACCGCTATTTTTAAAATGAATTTGAAATAGTCCACGATAAATATATATGTCGACAATTATAAACTATACTATATGTGAAATTCAATTTTACTATATTATTTTGACATTATATAAATGTATTCTTTAATTTGACATTACTTGATAATTATGCCTCTTTAATTTTAGGTGTTGACAAATAAATATTTAAACTTATATAAAGTTGAAACACACACATTTTATGTGCCATAATACAAATCAAGTTGAGTATATCTCACATAAATTGTCACAGATTATGTTACATATAATATGTGTTTTTAATTGCTTAAATTAACATAAGTTTAAATATTGAAAAGATACAAATAGCAACTAATATTAAGTTAAAGCATACGTTTACGTATTATATTAAATATTATCTTTCAAACAAAAATAGTATGATATGACGGCGTTGTTCACGCCATATTTTAACTGCTGAAGGAGTCAGCTACTAGATCTACTGAAGAAATTGAAGTCTGTAGTTTGAATTTATTAATTACAAACTAGTCAATGACTTTCCAAGAACATTATATTATATTGAAAATTACTCAGTGAGACCGGAGCTTAGCCTTTTGAAGTATATGTTTAAGGAAGTTTGAAATATTGTATTCTTTATGTTAGTTGAGATAGTATGCATCTACAAAAACCATTGATCTAAATTAGTTATGTTACAATAAATACATTAAATGTTGAATATCATCATTTTTTCGAATCTATATATATAATATAGGAGAAACATAAATAATGTGATGTGGCACCTCTTTATGGCCTCCATTTGTATTTCTCTTTTTTCTTCTTTTTTTGGCCTTTTTAAAAAAAATTAAATTAATTATTGTATTGTAAAAATAAATTACTAAATTTATTACAACTAAATATTTTATTAATGGAGGAATATTTACAACAAAAACTCTTCACGTTCTTTTTTTTATTTGTTTGTCTCACTTATGATAAAGGAGAAACATAATTTATCGTTTTTCTCCTTTTTTGGCTTTTTTAAATTCAAATTAATTATTGTATTGTAAAAGTAAATTACTTAATTTATTAAAAATAAATATTTTAAGTATTGTTCTCTTTATTTTTTAATTTATTCACAAAGAGTTATTACCCATGACTTATCCCTCTTTAATTTTTACTTTTAATAATATTCATAATTTTTATGTTGATTACCTCCAAACTTAAATTTGTAAGTTTATGATGTCTTATGGTATTCCTCTATTTTACCTATAAATTCATATTAGTTTCATGAAGATTCACACTCAAAATTATCCTTTCTCTTCTTCATCATATTGGTTTGGTTTGTAACAAAAAAGAAGTACATGAAGGTAAGAAATATTTCATTCTCAAGTCTTTATTTTTTTCATTTCCTCTATTTTGTCTATATAAATTCATATTTGGTTTGTGAATGAAACTAACATGTAACAAAAAAAAGAACATGAAGTTAATAAATATTTCATTCTCAAGTCCTTATTTTTTCATTTCGTCTATTTAGTCTATATAAATTCATATTTACTTTCATGAAGATTCACATACAAAATTATCATTTCTCTTCTTCATCATATTTGTTTGTGAATTAACTAACATGTAACAAAAAAGAAGTACATGAAGGTAAGATATATTTCATTCTCAAGTCTTTATTTTTATTTTTATGAACTTAGACATGCTTTCTTAATATTTTATTTATGTTTGTATTATCATTTATCAAGCAAGTATGATTAAAAAAATGTCTTGGTAATTATTAACAATGTGTTGTCTGTATGAAATTGTTCTTTCTAATAGTCAATTTTCTGGATATAATATAGTTTGATAATAAAATTTGTTAGATTTCAAGAAATGACTATTATTTGGTATTGTTAGTAATATTGAAAAAATAATACACAAATATATTACATAGTTTAAATTTCTTTCTTTCTTTCTTTTGATATAATTACTTTTATTTAGTATATGATATTTTATTTATTCTTTTTTTATTCAATTGTTTGAATATGATGAAAAGTTTGACATATGGAGCAAAATATGGTGGTGGATCTATTTGCAAATGAATATGATAAAAGAGAAAAAAAATGAAGCATAATTAGAGATTACTTTTGCTAGATTTTTTTTTTTTACTTTGACTTGTATCAGTAACTTAGTTACTTTTGCTAGAATTTTTTAAATTTTGATTTGTATAAATAATTTAGCTAAATGTATTGTCAATGCTGATCATTTGATCCTTACTATTCTATTTTTTCTTTGTTATGAAGCACAATTAATATAATTATCCCATTTCAACAACGGAAAAAAAAAAACTATGATGATTAGGAGTTTCATTTTTATTATACTTGCAAAAAAGTAATTGAAAAATAAAATATTAGTTTCATGATGCCATTTTTTTTGCGTATGTAACAATCTGTTTTCGTCACCATTTTTTTTTTGTTTAAAATGTATTTATAATTTTTATGCAGTCGTCAATTATTATTATTTTTTGTTCATTTTTTTGTACTTTTACCCCTTATTTTCATTTATTTATTTTAAAAATAAAATCATTGCATAATTATTAATTAATACATTTAATGTCTAATAAAATTATACATTTGAATTATTTATAACTCATGTCTCTTCATCTTACTTGTAACTTCTAATATTAAATATTATTCATAACTTTTGTATGTTTCATTTTTCATAATTGGCTCGCTTTGCCCGTTAAGAGTAGGTAACCCGTTCCCTGTCTTTGTTTCTATTGCATTCTATCTCATCATATCACATTCTGTTCTGTGAGATTAGAAAATCACCATCAATACCTTGGTCTAGGTCCGAGATAATCCTTTGTTCCATAGCCCTGGGGCTATTTACAACTAGCCAATTAAGAAGTCTCAGATGTACTAGCACCGCATCTTTGATGCAGTCATCGATTCTCCCGAGAGGTCACAATTGCCGAGAGCAAAGATATTAATGACGAGGAAGGCTTGCGGGAGATGCCCGCCCGTAGGGTCTGGCCTGCTTCTCGCCCGAAAGAACCGCTCACTAGCTAGCCGGACTAGTGGGGGCCCTATCTGGAGACATACTGAAAATCATGCCTTTCGAACCGAACGCAATGCCCGTCTTTCAAATAAAAAAAAGGGCTCGTTGGGAAGAAAGATTACGTGCGGCCTGTAGAGCACATGTAAGGCACAGTCGGGTTGCTCACGCAGTGGATCACTCTCTCAGAGAGAGAGAGAGGTGTGAAAGTAATAGCCTTATGCTATGGCCGCCCCCCGACTTATGGCCTTTACGCTTACTACTATTGTGATGTGAGTGGTTCAAATTGGTTGAATCTTTCTCAATCATCCTGGCCGGAACTTGTATGCAGCACTTGTACGGAGCATAAAGGCTTGGAACTCTTTTCTTATCTGAATCTTAAGGACAGGACCCTACCCTATTCTCGAACCCTCTGCCGAGCTCTACCCTGCCCTTATAAATATTTAATTAATGTTTAAAAAATTATAATAAACAAATGTAACAATAAAGACATAATAATTTATTTTATTTTTTACAAAATCAGAGTTTATATAGAAAATTAGTACTCCTACAAAAGATAGAGGAAATTAAAACATATAAAATATTTTCAACGTGATGCAATATATTGTTATTTCAACATATTACCTCTTATTCCATTTACTTCACCATGGTGAATATTTTGTTCTACTATATACATATGAATAGTTTGCACTTAAATAAATGCAAAAAAATATTATATTTTATATGTTTAAAAAAATGAAAAAATGTATGATATCACAGATGAAGAGAAATATCAATATTATCTTATATATTCGATACTAACCTAAATATAAATATTACATATTATTATCTTATAAATATTTCATATAGTGCTCTGTGATCTTATTCTTCTCCAAGACCCGATGCTTCATCTGCTTCTTTAGCTTAGTAGGACTTCAAACACGCGCTATTGCGTGAAAGATTTCCCAATTTCATTGCAAGGGATGAACCGGCGACTCCTCTAAAGGGATTCGCTAATGGCACAAGAGAGAAATTGCCAATTAACGATACTGATTCCGGATGCCCGATACCAGAGGACAAAAGACCCATTCCCGATAACAGATAGATGACGACATAGTCAAAGTCTCTAATATAAATATAATAGGTTAAGTTACATATGTAAATAGATTTCCCATCCACGTTAATTAGAAAAAAAAATGCATTTATTGATTCACTTCCCTCCACAACTGGTAACGTATATTTCTAATGGTGATCAACTAATTTATATACCTACCTTCAGCTGATCACAATTATTTAATATATATATTTTTATCAACTGGTCATCATTGACAACTCATTTCTTGTATCTTACCAAAATTGAAGATCGTTGACTACTAAAAAATTACTATTTTTTAATTTGTAAAATATTCACCAGCAATTAGCATACATATTTTGACTGAATCAGAGAATAAAAAAAATGTTCATTCACTATTCTTAGTATTTCAATTGAAATTTGTTTCCCATTTGGTGGGGGAAATTATGTTGTATTCACAATTTTTTCATTATTTAGGAAGGGGAAAAACTACTGTTTGTAATCACACATATAATTGATAACTTGGGCAATAAATTTGTGGAAGCAGTGATGAACAGATATATGATTAAGATACGTAGAGAGGATAGAGTAAAACCTGGATGTCTATGCGTGAAAGTATCCCATATACTAGCTCCCTTGCCTCCTTGATGAGCTCCTCCTTCAATCTACTTATTCAAACAAAAAATATTAGAAAAATGTGTGTGATCCTATAATCCTATATATATAACTTCTAGCTTATTGAACTTTCATATAATATCCGTAGCTAAATAAGATTAGTATGAAATTTTGTCAATACCTGATAAGCAGCTGAAGCAGCACCAAATATGAAATCCGAAGGGAAACTTGTTCGGTTAAAAGGTGCCACAAAGCGCTTCGCAGGGATTACCGCAGCATTAGTAAGATGAAGACTTACTACAAGGTAAAAGGAACAGAAACTCAACAAGAGTCTTTTGATACCCATTGTTGATAATTTTCTTCTTTTACTAAAATGGTGCAACTTCTTCTTCATATATATAGCCAACTAAACATATAAAATATACTCATATATATTGAAACAACACCCACTGTGTTTCATACAATATTTATTATTTGTATGAGGGAAACATGTTTCATTTTAAAATTGATTAAGGTTTAGATTTTAATTAGTTAATTTAAGGTATATATTAATTATAAGTCAACGCTACACAACACGTTCTTCCTATTACATAAATTAGTACGATTCGATAATTTTGACGTAATCAAAATTAACCTTTATTGAATCTCAAAACACTCTTTAAATTAATAAATATTAATTTATCGATTAAATCTGATTGGCTTTGCAAAAACATTTTTTGATTAATAGAAATTATGTTCGATAAGAAAAACATTTTTTCTTAAGTATATGTATATTACCTAATATATTCATTATTAATCACCAGAGTAATTAATTTCCTAAAGATCACTTAGTTTCAAAAAATTATCTAGCAAATAATTGAACTTCATTTTGTATCAATGAAACAACTCAACTTAGACTTTTCTATCAATAAATCACTCAATTTAGCCTTTTGCATCAATAAAATCACTCAACTAAAGTTATCATTAAAACAATTTGACATGACAAAATAAATTTGAGTGAAGTCATGTTTATGATTAAAATAACAGATAAATAGCTCTGAATTACTACTTCATTATATTATAAAATAATATAAAATTTAAAATAAAAGATAAACTTATGTATTATGTCATTCATTTTTATAAATTATCAATAAAAAGAAACAACTATTAAATCGCTAAACAAGTCATAAATAATATTATTAAACTAACTAAGAAAATAAGATTGCATTGAATTTTTTAGTTAAATATAATGAAAAGATTCGGGCAGGAAAACTTTGAGATGGATGAATAAGAAAACAATATACGTCCTAATTACTATATATGTTTTAATATGTTTAGAGAGAGAAAGAAATAACTCTAAGGAAAGCATTTTCGTGTTTCAATTGAATTTTCTATATGAATTGATCAAGTTAAAGAATTTAAATAAAGCTAGTATTGGTTCATGCTGCCCAACACAAACGAGTAACTAATTAGTTTGATGATCAGTCCTATAATTACAGCACCTAGCAAGATCAATCATTTTTACTAAATTACTACACTGTAGAAGTGTCTACAAGCAGGCATGTCTTCGTCAACATGCACTTCTACAAGTGTATGACAAGGGCATTTTCGGAATTTTCTAATGTTTCTTCCTTAAGCCTTTGTATCCTCTTGCTTTAAGGGTGTACATTTTCTTTATTAGACCAAAAATCCAATCAATATTTACATAATAACTTAGATGTCCTATCAAAGATTATTCTTCTGTTGAATTGTGTGGGCCCAACTAATGGGCTCACTTTACTATGTCGGCTCGTCGTTCATTTTTCCATTTAAACATTTGTACATGTAGTAGAGTGTAATAGTAATAGTTTTCATTACTATTTAGTATTTTCTTTGTATTAAATTTATTTCTCTTATTCTTTTTGTTGATTATAGATTTAAAAATTATATAAATAATACTATAAATCACAATAATTAACAACATAAATATTTAAAAGTTATATAAAAAATTTAATTGACACTTGACATTCTATTAATACCACATAAAATGGGTTAGATGATAAACATATATTATTTGAAATTGACGTAAAAAGTACTATAAATCACAATAATTAAAAATTTTAAACAAATTAAAATAAATTTTAAAAAATCACTTGACTCCAAAAAATCTATCAATGCCACATAACTTGGGACATGGAAAGTAACATATATTATTTAAAAATTACGTTAAAAAGATACTATAAATTAAAATAATTAACAATTTAATATATTTAAAAGACATAAAAAAAAGGTTAATTTTTGAAATCCTATATATGCCACATAAATTGAAACAAAGAGAATAATAATAATTATTTTTAAAATTATGTAAAAAAAGTACTATAAATTACAATAATTAACAATTTAAAATATTTTTAAAATCATATAAAAATTTCGATAAGTTCTCAAATTTCATGATATCACATAAATTGAGACAAAAAAAAAGAGAAAAAGGATAAATATACCCCTGAACTATCGTAAATGGTGTCTAAATACCCTTCGTTATACTTTGAGGACACTGATGACCTTACCGTCCAAATTTTGGGTTGTATATATCCTTTGATCTAATGGAGAGACACGTGTCATAATTTTAACAATCTATCCAAAATTTATTTATTTCTTATCCATAATTAAAAGGGCCCACCTGAAAACCCACCCAGATAATTATAACCCAAACCACCCCCACCCCTCAAATAAAAAAAATCAATCCCAAATAAACTCCAGTTTTCTTTTCTTCATTGTTCCAACCATCAGCAACCAATTAACACCCCACCGGACCCACGTCGGAACTCCACCACACCGCCGCAACTCATCTTCTCCGATGAAGTTCCACAACGAAACCACCTCTAATTTCTGCTAAACTCAACCTCCCTCACTCCGGGCTAAATCAGCGATGCAGCGACCCTTCGGCCACCATGAAACTTGAAACTCGTCTCTCCTTCATCGTTGCACCAGTAGAACCGGCGAACAAAAAACTTCTCATGGATTTACAATCGCAAAATTTATAACCTTTTTTTGCCTTATTGAAATTCAAATTAATAAACATCTGGGTGTTGTCAATTTTTTGTAGCTGGTGATGATTTATCAATCAAAACCTCTTACTAATATCTCACGAGTTCAAAATAAACCAATAAGTCTCTTTTTCCTTTCTCCCATCTTTCCTCCTATCCTTCTCGAAATCAAACATATTGTTATTGATTCACGTTTGTGCTACCTTCATCAAGTTTATTAATCACACAAGAGAGGAGCATGTATACTTAGGGGCTTTGGGTTATAATATGTGTGTGGGTCGTTTTGTTTGTGGGGCTTCGCCGGAGAAGATGAAGACACAGTGGGGTGGTGGAGTTTCGGTGTCATCTATTTTTTGGGGTGTTTGGATGGTGGAACAATGAAGAAAGGAAAAATGGGTTTATTTGGATGTGGGTCGTTTTGGGTTCTTTTTTTGGGTTATACTTATCCGGGTGAGCTTTTTAATTAGTTGTGACTTGTTTAAAAATTAAAAAGTTTTATCTTTTATTGATAATTCATACAAATGAAAATCATCATACCTTAATTTATCTTATCTTAAATTTATACTATTCTATGACGAAGTAGTAATTTTGAGCTATTTGTTTGTTATTTTAATGATGAACAGCTCTGAAAAATAATTTATTGTATCATGCCAATTTATTTTTAATGATAAATTTAGTTGAATGATTTTATTGATATAATGTAACGACATGTCCCGTCGTTATGGAAAAGCCAATGGGGAAGGAATTTGCGCTAGAAACTTCTGAGTAGTAACTTGGAAATTTCTAGCCTAGGCCAGACTTGGACGAAATCTGAGTCAGGTGAGGTCTAGGGAAATTTAGTAATGGATGGGGGATTTAATTATGAGTTTTATCACATGAGTGAATAGCCAAGACGTTAAGGAGCATGTACGGCTTTACGAAATTGAATTCGGGCGAGTAGAACTCCTGAAACTGATCTTGGCGTGAAAAGGTAGTTTTAGAACGTCAAAGGTTGAAGGTGTGTTGCGAAATGGGAGCTTGAAACTC
The DNA here is from genome assembly GCA_029582245.1 of Solanum etuberosum. Lineage (NCBI taxonomy): Eukaryota > Viridiplantae > Streptophyta > Magnoliopsida > Solanales > Solanaceae > Solanum > Solanum etuberosum. The sequence goes on from JAJONR010032168.1 coordinate 8,804, forward strand.
AAATTCCGAGTTTCTGTCTTTGTGCAAGCCACCGGGGCGGGATTAATCCCGCCAGGGTGGGGCCGCTGGGGTAGGATGGGGTCCGTTGTGGCGGGACAGTCGCGACTTAAATCGGGAAAAAATCTCAAAAACGTTATTTTCTGCAAAACTTCGTTCTCAAGAGCTAAGGGATGACCTAGGGAAGTTTCTTGTCAGATTTCCAGGAATTCTAGCGCTAAAGGTAAGATAATTACTTCCCTAATTCATTTTTCGATTCTTAGAACTTAGAATCTTGGGTAATTATCGTTGGGAAAGGGTTTTGGCCTGAAGCTAAATGGTAGGAAAAGCCCTAGTTGAACATTAGGATCTTGGGTTTGGCCTTAGATTAATAATCTTGTTATAATCCGAGTAAATTAGGCCTTGTTTATTGATTCTTGCATTACTTAACTGTTTTAGACCAAGAACAAGCTAAAAGAATCTGAAAAGGTAAGGCTCAAGTGTCTTAGGAGGATTCAGGCTTGGTTTCGAGGTAGGTGATGGTTCAACTTCCTGTTGGGGGATATATGTCTGTTAATTGCTTCATTGTATGCATGCGTGTATATGAATAGGGAAACGTGAATTGAACCTAATGAAAGGATTATGTGTGCACGATTACATGCCATGAACCTTCTACTTGACTATGTGACTATGTGTACTGTTCATTATGGGAGTGATTGTGACTGTGGTTGTGTTGACTGGACCGGGTGTCACGTTTCGACACATATATTGGATTAGGTGTCACGTTTTGACACATATATTGAACCGGGTATCACGTTCCGACACATGTATATTGGATCGGGTGTCACGTTCCGACACATTAACAATTTGGGTATGGGTTCCATGAGAGGACCACTTGTGATTATTGCATTCTTGTCTACCTGTAATTGATATTGGGGAATTGTATCTTGCTCCTGAAATGATAATCGCGTTGTGCATTCTGTATATGTGTATTTACTGTGTTGTAATTACTTGCTTATATTTCACTTACTGGAGTAGCCGCGTGATCTTACCAGTACACTGTGGTTTGTGTACTGATACTGCACTTGCTCTTTCTTTGTTGAGTACAGGGCATCTTCAGGCGGCTACTGATAGACCTCAGCTAGGGGATCATTGACCGAGACCGGATTTGAGGGTGAGTCAACTCTTTCAGGTTGCCTTGGATTCATCCTTAGTCTAGTTCATTCTCTTCGAACTCAAACTAGGTGTTTAGACATTTACTATGTTTAGTTTTCAGGGTTGCACCCCCTTCTCTTAGACTTGTTGAATTATAGAGTTTTGGTACAATGACTTTCAGGTTCTAGGGGTTGAATTTCTGCGATGCTTATATTAGTTATTTTGTTAAACTTTTGGAGTTTATGGGAACTCCATATTTCAATTCGTCATTTAGACCTGCTTTTGTTAAGTTGCTTAGACTGGTTGTAGTAGTTGTTCTCCCACCAGAGGGTTAGTGTGGGTGTCAATCACGGCGGTCGGGGTCATGACAAAGTTGGTATTAGAGCCCTAGGTTCGTTGATCTCATTGTACCAAAACGAGTCTAGTAGAGTCTGGCGGAACGTTACGGAGACATCTGTACTTCTGTTTGAAAGGCTATATGAGTTTAGGAAATTTCTCTGTCTTCTTCTCATTTTGTGCTATGACTTGATTCTAATTGGTATCTGGTGATCCAAATTGGTATCTAACCTCTTTCACTCATCGGTCCGCAGATGGTTAACACACGATACAACGACGTCAGGCCTGTAGCTCCTATCAATGAGCCAGCAGAGGAGCCCTCGGTAAGAGGCCATGGTCGAGGCAGGGGTAGAGGAAGAGGAAGGGGCAGAGGCCGAGGAAAGGTAGAACCCGCCAGGGGTGGAGCCCCAATTGAAAATGTTCCCAGGGAAGAGGCCCCTCCTGCACCCCAAGAAGAGGTGGAAGAAAATGTGGAGATCGAAGACGAGGAGGATGTTGGACCAGAAGAGGACGCACAGGCTGAGACTACAGGTCTTCCTCCCTTAGACCCAACGATAGCTCAGTAGATCATGACTTTTCTAAAGGGGTTGGTCGGCCCTAGAGTCCTTCCCACAGTGCAAGCGGTTCAACCTCCGGTCAACCACCCTATTGCTGCTATTGTTCCCAAGGTGGGTGGAGCATTAGGCTCCGTCCCCTATTGGGTCCTGTGATGACTGGTACTGAGCATGAGATGTTGACTAAGTTTCTGAAGCTGAAGCCATCGGTGTTCCATGGTTCTGAGAGTGAGGATGCCTATGAGTTCATTCTGGATTGCTATGAGAGGCTTCACAAGTTAGGCATTGTACGCCAGCATGTGGTAGAGTTCGTGACTTTCCAGCTTCAATGTGAGGCTAAGCAGTGGTGGAGGGCCTATGTGGAATGCATATCGCCAGTCTTGCCCCCACTCACTTGGATGCAGTTCCATGTTTTGTTTCTGGAGAAGTATGTGCCCCGGACTTTGAGGGATCGCAAGAAGGATGAGTTCATGGCCTTGGAGCAGGGTGGTATGATGTAGCTGCTTATGAGGCTAAGTTCCATGCCTTGTCCAGATATGCTACACAGTTTGTGACTACAGAGGAGGAAATCAGCGAGGCCGTGGAGGCCGGGGAAATGGTAATGTCGGTAGAGGAGCAGTGCAGCCAGGCAAGGAGGTTGCCTGTCAAGATGACAGGGCTCAGTTTTATGCCTTTCTGGGCAAGACCGAGGCTGAGGCGTCTGATGCAGTAATCACATGTACTATTCTTGTCTGTGACCGGATGGCTACTGTGTTGTTTGATCCGGGTTCTACTTATTCATATGTGTCAGTTTAGTTTGCCTTGAGATTTGATGCGGTTTGTGATGTGCTTGATGCCCCCCATCCATGTTTCCACCCCAGTTGGAGAATCTGTCATAGTCACCCATGTATATCATGCTTGACCTGTCTTGTTTATGGGTTTTTAGACTTGGACTGATTTGGTTATTCTGGATATGACTGACTTTGATATAATCTTAGGCATGACTTGGTTGTCCCCCTATTATGTTATGCTTAATTGTAATGCTAAGTATGTGACTCTAGAGATCCGGGTAAGGAAAAGTTAGAGTGGGAAGGGGTCTACAAGCCTAAGCCAGCTAAGGTCATATCTTCCATTCGGGCTAGGAAACTGGTGGGGTAGGGGTGTATGGCATATTTGGCTTATATTCGGGATGTGGATGCCGAGTCTCCCTCTATTGAGTCTATTACTGTAGTGTTTGAATTTAAGGAAGTGTTTTCCCCCGATTTGCCTGGCATGCCTCTGGATAGGGATATAGATTTTTGCATTGACTTGAAACCGGGCACTCGCCCCATCTCCATTCTTCCTTATCGCATGGCTCCGACAGAATTGAGAGAGCTTAAAGCTCAAATCCAGGGGCTTCTTGATAAATGTTTCATCCGTCCTAGTGCCTCCCCGTGGTGTGCTCCTATCTTGTTGTTAAGAAGAAGGATGGTAGTATGGGGATGTGCATAGACTATCGACAGTTGAATAGGGTCACCATTTGGAATAAGTACATGTTGCCTCGGATAGATGATCTCTTTGACCAGTTGCAGGGTGCATCAGTTTTTTCTAAAATTGATCTAAGGTCTAGTTACCATCAGTTAAAGATTAGGCTTGAGGATGTACCAAAAGCGGCATTCACGACCCGCTATGGGAACTATGAGTTTTTAGTGATGTCGTTCGGGTTGACCAATGCGCCTGCAGCTTTCACGGATTTGATGAATGGTGTGTTCAAACCATTCCTGGATTCTTTTGTTATCATCTTTATTGATGACATTTTGGTTTATTCGAAGAGTAAGGAAGAGCATGCCGACCATCTTCGTACTGTTTTGGGTGTACTTGGGAAACAGAAGTTGTATGCCAAATTTTCCAAGTGTGAGTTCTGGTGGACTTCAGTTGCCTTTTTGGGGCATGTGGTTTCAGGGGAAGGGGTAATGGTAGATCCTCATAAGATTGAAGCAGTCAAGAACTGGGTCCAGCCTAACTCTGTGACTGAAGTTAGGAGTTTTGTAGGGCTCGCCAGCTACTATCGCCGATTTGTGAAAAAAATTGCTTCTATCGCCACGCATTTGACAAGGCTGACCAAAAAAGAGGTGTTTTTCGAGTGGACTAACAAGTGTGAAGAGAGATTTCAAAAGCTCAAGACTCTTCTGACCACAACACCTATTTTGGCACTGCCGGTGGAAGGTAAATATTTCAATGTTTATTGTGATACTTCACATTCGGGTTTGGGTGCTGTGTTGATGCAGGATAAGAATTTCATAGCCTATGCATTACAACAACTGAAGGTGCATGAGAAGAACTACCCGACACATGATTTGGAGTTGTCATCGGTAGTTTTTGCCCTCAAGATCTGGCGACATTACCTTTATGGTTTCAAGTGTGAGGTGTTTACTGACCATCGTAGTCTACAACATGTATTCACTCATAAGGACCTGAATCTGAGACAGCGGAGGTGGATGGAGTTACTTAAGGATTATGATGTTACCATCTAGTATCATCCGGGTAAGGCTAACGTGGTGGCAGACGCATTAAGCCGGAAGACGGTAAGTATGGGTAGACTAGCTTGCTTGGGTGTGTCCAAGCGACCTTTGGCCAAGGATATTCAAACCTTGGAGTCTAAGTTCATGCAGTTGGGCATCTCAGAGAAAGGTAGGGTATTAGCCAGCATTGAGGTTAGGCCCACTTTCATTGAGGAAATCAAGGCCAAACAGTTTTAGGATGAGAGTTTGAATGAGCTCAGAAGGAAGACAATATCTGGCAAGGCACAAGATGCGGCTCTGGATGTGGGTGGTGTGCTCAGTTTTAAGGAAAGAATTTGTGTTCTCCAAGTGGATGACTTAATTCAGAAGATGTTGACAGAATCCCATGGTTCACGGTATTCCATTCATCCGGGTGTGACCAAGATGTACAGAGATTTGAAACGACTTTATTGGTGGCCTGGCATGAAGAAAGACATAGCTGAGTTTGTGGCTAAGTGCCAAAACTGTCAACAGGTAAAGTATGAGCACCAAAGGCCTGCAGGTTTGCTCCAACGAATGCCAATTCCTAAATGGAAGTGGGAAAGGATAGCTATGAATTTTGTGGTTGGTCTTTCCAAGACCTTGGGAAAGTTTGACTCCATCTGAGTGGTGGTTGACAGACTGACTAAGTCAGCCCACTTCATTCCAGTCATAATAGACTATAATGCTCAACAGTTGGCTAAGGTTTATGTGAAGGAGATAGTGAGGCTGCATGGGGTGCCCCTTTCTATCATCTTAGACCGTGGTACGCAGTTCACATCCAAGTTTTGGGGAAAATTGCATGAGTAGTTGGGCACTCAACTCACTTTTAGCACAACCTTTCATCCACAGACGGACGGACAGTCAGAGAGAACTATTCAAGTGTTAGAGGACATGTTGAGTGCATGTGTGATTGACTTTAGAGGACATAGGGATAAGTTCCTACCTTTGTGTGAGTTCTCCTATAACAACAGTTACCACTCCAGCATTGACATGGCGCCGTTCGAGGCACATTATGGGAGGGGATGTAGATCACCCATAGGGTGGTTTGAGGCTGGAGATGTGAAACCTTTGGGGGTTGATTTGGTGAAAGATGTTCAGGATAAGGTAAGAAGCATCCAAGCTAAGCTTCTAGTAGCCCAGAGTCGACAGAAAAAGTATGCACACCGTAAGGTAAGGGACATGACATTTCAGGTTGGTGAGCAAGTTCTTCAAAAAGTGTCACCCATAAAAGGGGTGATGAGATTCGGCAAGAAGGGAAAGCTTAGTCCTCGATACATCAGACCATTTGAGATTCTTGACTGTGTAGGGCCAGTGGCTTATAGGTTGGCTTTACCGCCTAGCCCATTTGGGGTCCACCTAGTGTTACATGTGTCCATGTTGAAGAAGTATCATGGGGACGGAGATTACATCATAAAGTGGGACTCAGTTTTGTTAGACAAAGACCTTCGGTATGAGGAAGAACCAATTGCAATTCCTGATCGCGATGTCCGGAAGCTGAGGACCAAGGAGATAAAGTCCGTGAAAGTTCAATGGAAGCATCGTCTGGTTGAGGAAGCTAATTGGGAAACCGAGAAGGACATGCGAGACAAGTATCCCTAGTTATTCAACGATTCAGGTACTACTCTACTCTTGCCTTAGCCAATTTTTCCTAGTTTATCACTCGGGAACAAGTGATGGGTAAATTGGTATCTATTGTAACGACATGTTCCCGTCGTTATGAAAAAGCCAATGGGGAAGGAATTTGGGCTAGAAAACTTCTGAGTAGTAACTTGGAAATTTCTAGCCTAGGCCAGACTTGGACGAAATCTGAGTCAGGTGAGGTCTAGGAAAATTTGGTAATGGATGGGGGATTTAATTATGAGTTTGATCACATGAGTGGATAGCCAAGACGTTAAGGAGCCTGTACGACTTTACGAAATTGAATTCGGACGTGTAGAACTCCCGAAATTGATCTTGGTGTGAAAGGGTAGTTTTAGATAGTCAAGGGTTGAAGGTGTGTTGCGAAATAGGAGCTTGGAACTCAAATTTTGAGTTTCTGTCTCCATGCAAGCCGTCGGGGCGGAATTAATCCCGCCAGGGCGGGGCCGCTGTGGCGAGATGGGGTCCACTGTAGCGGGACATTCGCGACTTAAATCAGAGAAAAATCCCAAAAACGTTATTTTCTGCAAAACTTCGTTCTCAAGAGCTAAGGGACGACCCAGGGCAGTTTCTTGTCAGATTTCCACGAATTCTAGCGCTAAAGGTAAGATAATTACTTCCCTAATCCATTTTTCGACATGGTTTAACAATTACATATTAAATAAATTTTAATATTTCCACATGGTTTAACAATTACATAATAAATAAATTTTGAAAAATTATTTACTATACGGACAAAAATGCACAATGTAATAAATTAAAGCTTATACCTTTTGTTTCAATTTGTTTGTCAAGCTTTTTTTTTTCGTTTGAAGAATACACTTTTTTTTCTTACTTTTTTGAATTTTTTAATTTCGACTTTTGACATATTTAAAGCCACCAGATTAAATGACATTTTAGAACATTTTGTATAACTTTTATATATATATATATAAGAGAGAGAGAGAGAAGCGGATATTCTCTTTTAAGTTAGAAAAATAAATCTGCTTTGTAATGTCAACTAAATCAATTTTTAAAATACAAAAATAGATCTGATTTGTTAGGTAAACTAATTATAAATCAATGCTACACGACACGTTCTTCCAATAAATCGACTCTTCTTAACTATTTTCACATGACTGTGTTAATCATGAAGCTGGATGGAATATCAATAATCATCATGCATGTTTAAGCTATATATTGTTGAGATTGCAGGTGTATTTAGCACGATAGAAAATAGTTTTAAGAAAAATAAAGGAATTTCTTATTTATTTTTTCGGGTTTGATATGTAAAAATAAAATTAAATTTTTTTTATAATCTAGACAAATATTATAATGGGTAAAGGTGGAGTTAGTGGGGTGAAGTTAAGATGCGTTGGAGGGTAGGGATGACATTCTTAATGAGCAATGCTCCAGAACATGTGAAGTCGATTTTTTCATTTTTAACCATCTTATTTTTTTAGAAAAAATATTTTTCAAAATTTTGACCAATCAAAAATGAAGGATTAAAAGGTGTTATATAATAATGGATGATTCATCGTATCATGAATGTGTGGTATTTTACAGGACATAGATTTCATAAACTCAGAGGGGGAGATAAATATTATACAGAGGGTCATACCATATTAAGAAAGAAAAAGATTTAGCCATATATATATATCGTAATTAGTAAACTTTATTGTGCATCGCATGATTATAACATATCTCATTAAATTTATCAAATATCCTTTATAAATAATGAGTGCTAAATAATTCTACAAAGAATATTAATTTAATTTATTATTAATATTAAAATATTTTATATTTTTTGTAATTTTTAACTGCCCTATGAGTGTTTGATCTTCTAAAAATATTTTTCACATTGGTAAAACTATTCAATGCACGTTTTTTGGAGAAAAATAAAGAAACTTATTTTTTCGTATTGCAAGAACAATATTATGGTTATTTTCTATTTATATGTTAGTATTTTTTTGCTTATATTTTTCTAATTTCAAATTCGTTTTTATATATCTTGCTCCACAAAGCATTTCATGGAATCTAAAATAAATGAAAGAAAAACCAATAATTTGCTCCTTTTATTAACAATGCGTATAATACTCAAAATTATTGATATCATATTTACTATATTTAATGTATGTGTCTTTATATATATAGTAACGTTGAGTATGTGATGTAACACCTCTTATAAAAACTTAGACATAATTTTCTATAAATTTAATCGAGAAAGAAGAAACAAAAAAATCAACTATATAAAAAAAAGAAAAATGATAAAATCACAATATAGATACACAGTAGATTGGAGCATAAACGAATTACATATTTTTATTGTCGAAAGTTCTTCTAAAATGAAAATATATATATATTTTTTTATATATATTTTAAGGTTTATGCACTATTTTTAATTTAATATTGTTTAAATATATGTATTTAAGGATTTAATTTCTCTCTTGCTTTCACTAAATGGTATAACTTTTGTTTGGATAATCCTTCTTTTGTTTCATAAAAACAAAAATACTAAATCAGTGTACAATATATACTTAGAACTATTAATTCTATTATTATTTTTATTAAAGGTAGAAGAAAAGGACAAATATTTAAATAAAACATAAATGGTTCTTCGTACCGTAAGAAACATTATAAAAAGAACAAGATATAGTATTTCTAGCTTGGTTGCAAGATGGTGGTACAGTCGGTATAATATTACTTCGAATAAACTCTCCTAGCAAGCTGTTATTATGGCCGCCATAGCCCGCGGAAGGGCGCCAAAGGCCGCAAAACAGTTAGAATCGCTAGATCTGAGTTCATCCAAAGTATATTGTTTCCTCGACAGACCCCTTGCTTGTGTGAAACTTTACCATACAGCTATTAATCTATAACATGATCTTGCGTATTTTTGTTCTTGTTCTTAATAAGAATATTAAATGACCACTAGTCTGGACGGCTTGGCGGACTACCGCCATACCCCTGGATCCTGCGGTTGGTAGGGAAGATGGTGTCTACACCCTGATAGTCACTATTTTAGAACATTTCAATGGAAGATTCACAGGGAATCATGATACTGTTCGTACTCTCCTCAATAGTCTACGATGTAGGACTTTAGGAGAATTCAGATGGTATAAAGATACCTTTATGAGTCGGCTTATGGAACTACCCGAAAATAGATTCGAACATTGGAAAGCCAAGTTTATAGACGGCAACCGCAGGATCCAGGGGTATGGCGGTAGTCCGCCAAGCCGTCCAGACTAGTGGTCATTTAATATCCTTATTAAGAACAAGAACAAAAATACGCAAGATCATGTTATAGATTAATACCTGTATGGTAAACTTTCACACAAGCAAGGGGTCTGTCGAGGAAACAATATACTTTGAATGAACTCAGATCTAGCGATTCTAACTGTTTTGCGGCCTTTGGCGCCCTTCCGCGGGCTATGGCGGCCATAATAACAGCTTGCTAGGAGAGTTTATTCGAAGTAATATTATACCGACTGTACCACCATCTTGCAACCAAGCTAGAAATACTATATCATGATCCTTTATATTTAAGTAAAGTCTAGAACGAAGCCATGTAGTTCATGTAAGAATCCTAATCAGTTAACATAGATATGGTATCCTTAGCCGGACATAGTCACGGCCAGGAGAGAAAGAAAGAAGAGTAGAAAAGTAATAATTAAAACTTAAGAAGGGGTAAACAAATTACCTTGCACCAGATCTTGCAAACGATTGCTCGTTTATTTTCTTCAAGATTTTTCTTTACAAGAGAGAAAAACTAAGAACTAGAAATAAAAACTTGTTGCCTCTCTACAATTGAGGGCACCTATTTATAAT
>JAJONR010032173.1:0-19084 GCA_029582245.1 Solanum etuberosum
ATTTAAAAGTACTAAATCATGCTAAAATAAGTTTAATAAGTATTAGTTACATGACTAAATATTAAAGGAAATTAAAATTAGATTATGTATTTTAATTGTCTAAACCAATGTAAAACTAAAGAACAAATATTCAATATTATTGTCATTCCTAGTGTTTGATTTTCTTTTTGCATTAGTATTAATTTGATTTTGATTTAAGCTTTATTATAATTACCAACATCTGTGGACTATAATCTTTATTGGAACATTCAGAATTCTAAGTTTCAAACTTAAAATAATATATTAAAAGATAAAAACTATGAAAAAGTATAAGAAATATTTAAAAATTATATCAAAGTAAATATTTTTATGTATAAAATAAAATTTTAAAATTATATATATAATGTCGGGTTGGTTTGGTCTCGGGTTGATTTTTTTTAGTTAAAACCAACCCAACCCAAATATAGTCGGGTTTTTTTTCCAATACCAAACCAAGTCAAACCAAACCACTAATCGGGTTCTTTTTTCGATTTGACTCAATTTACGGTTTGATTCGATTTTCGGTTCGGTTCGGTTCTGTACCCTACTTTTTTTACAGACAGGAGTGCCTCCTAATTAAGACTATGAATTTTATGATACACAGAATATATGTGCAACTAAATTAAGCTTATCCAAATTTCATCTTTAGTCTTTCTATTTTTCTTGTCAAATATGATGATTCCACTTTACCATACGCAATTCCAAAATGGGTATATATATTTGGACAAAAAGAAGATTCTATATTTGGTGTATACAGTATACCTTTCACTTCATGTCCAAGAATTAGGCATACATATCTATGATACAATGCATGAAGCACAAATGAAATAAATTCAAGTTCATGAACAATAACTTAATATTGTTTAGGGGACCCCAATGTTCAGAGAAAGTACAGTAATCCCCCCCACCCCCACCCCCCCAAAATATCAGATATTTACGTTTTTCCCCCACTAGTAGCGTAGTTATGAATTTTAATTTGATTAAACCAGTTGTTATAGAGTCATTTTCGCCATTCCACTGGAATTTATGTATACTATATTTCAGAAGAAATCATTATATCAAAAGTTATTTAATCTGGGGATGGACAAGGACGACGGATATACTATTTCATTGAATTTTTTTACTAGACGAACACTAGATACTTATAATAAGTAAAATGAAAATAGACGGAACAAATATAAATTAAAAATGATACCACTAATCATTATATTGATTTATTCACCTTCAAATATCGATATCGCTTACAAGATGATCAAAAAATGACAATGATATGGAGAATTATTCCAATCTAGGAGACAATTATATACATTAACCACAAGGAAAATATCATTATTGGAACATGCATACATGTATTGGAAAATCTAGTATACTTATATTATTCTAATATATCAAAGATTACAATATGATACTAACAACTTAAACAAGACTTCCCATATATTATATCCCACATCTAAGTACAATATTTTCAATAATTCTATCAAAAATCAATAATTGTTCCACATTGTAGGATAACCCACCTCAGATAAAAAGCTAGTTTCAGAACTTCCTTCACCAAAGCTAGGTGAATTTCCTCCTTTTATATTCACAACATTTTGGGCAGGATTGATCATATTGTTATTACTATTACCTTCCATAATATTATTCTTGGTACTCAAATGACTTAAAACAGCTTTAATTACTTTGTTATCACACGTAGTGGATGTTGCAGTGGCATTTAGGTAATTTCCAATATCAGCTGGAAAACCACCGTATGCGGTGGTGATAGGGGTAGATCCGATGGCGGTTGTGGTGGCGGGGAGGTGGTGGCTATGGGAGGTGAAAGTTTGGTTAGGGGTGAAAATGGAGAAGCAGGGCACTTGCTCATAATATAATTCATTCATATTGATATTGTTGTTAAGGTTTGTTTGGTCGAAAGTAATGTAAGGATCCATTAATGGTGGTAGAGATGAAGAACTTATTTTATTGTTATCGTAGTATATGTTGTTGCTTCCAATTCCTTGCTTGGCAGCAAGTAATTCCTTGTTCTTGTGAAATACTCGACATAATACCCAATCCTCCTGTTTCAGAAAAATGAGAAAGACGTTTAACTTTTATATACTAACAATATGTAACTTTATACTATGGTCCGTTAAATTGTAATTACAAAGTAAAAATAGTATACTGAATGAGAGAACAAATTTCATAAATATGGATAATACTAGCTGAATTTTAACAATATCCATTATCACCAAGTAATTGATGCTTTATGAGAAAAAAATGTTTATTTTTTTGAAATAACGTGACGTGGTCAAGGAAAAAGGGATTAGGTAATTAGGTTGTGTTGTTATCTTAAAAAAAACATGAAAAATGGAATTTATTCTGATTAAACATAAATTGTGAAAGAGTCATGAGACATTTTTTTTTAAATCATTGTAGCACTGATTACTAACATATTATATCACAATAATTGTGCTAGATATGTTTCACAAAATTTGACATAATTTAATAATAGTATATACATTGGTTTACAAATCTTTCAAGGATTTCAAGGAATCAAATTCATTAATCAAATTAGAAAAATAATGTTCTATTATATTTCCTAGCTACTACTTATTCCATATATAATTTGAATTAACGTTTAAAGTTTATATATAGTCAAAGATACTCCCTTTTTCTGTGTTAGATATATTTTTATTGAGCAGAACAATTTTTCTATCCAACAAAGATAGAGGTTAATTAAGTCTGCGTATATTCTACCTTCTCCAAACTTCACGTAAGATTACACTGAATTTGTTATTATTGTGGTATTAGTATATAGTGAATATATAATTCCTAAAAGTGAAATGACTAAGGTATTAACCTTTTGCATAAAGTAGTTGTTGTAAGTTGGTCAACTACCAATACAGTTTTTAAAAGATAAAATAGTTCACATATTTGTCATAACTCATAAAACCATATTCTTAAAATGATAGAAGAAACTTCCAATGATGTTTACAGTTGAATATAAAATAAGATTCCAAGAAGAACTTAACCGCATTTATAGCGATTGGATTAATCAATTATAATATAAGTAGGCCAAGAGAAAAGGATAATTTAGATAATTAAGCCAAAAGTTCATTATCATGGGCCATAAATATATATGAACTGTCATTTATTATGAACAGTCACATACTTGTATTTTTCATAACGACAAATTAAATTCATGCTTTCTCAAATCAAATTTAATATTTTTTTTTCAAATATATGAATGGACAGTTCTCTCAATTGAAAACTACTTTTATCTACTTTATTTATTTTGTAGTTTTATGATATTTTTTTTCATAATATAATAATTAATGAACTTTTTATGGACCTAAATGCTTCAAGTCGTCATATTAATGCTTTTATCGGCAAAAGTAAATGCCAGTATGACCAAAGAAGAACTAGTTCACTTTTTTTTGTTTTTTACATATACAATTTTTGTGGTTGAATATATATAGAATTTTATGTATGTACTATATGATATAATATTCTGTAAGCATATATACTCCAAAGATAATTAATTACACATGTTTTGGCTTAGAGAAAATGATCTTTGAGGTGGTAGTAAAAAAAGTTTAGTACCTTGAAAGAAGAAATTTGAGGACGAATGTTAGTAAGGGGACCTTCAAGGCGGAATTCATGCATAACCCAATCACTTTTTCTACCTTTTGGGGCTCTCCCTTGATAGAAAACTAGGGTTTTCCTCATTCCTACTAGACTTCCTTTTCTGATTATTGCACGATCTTTTCCGGTGGCTTTCCAGTAACCCGATACGGTGGCTCTGTTTGTTCGGAGCCCCGTCGCGTATTTTCGATCACGTTGGCTGTAGAAGTACCACTCCTTGCCTCCAACACATGCCACTTCTGTAGTATAACGTTAAGTAATTAAAAGTATGTTCGCTTTAACATTTTAATCTTTTAGTTACGGTACTCCACAATTCAACATAATAATCAAAAATATGTTCTCTAATAGTTAAATGAGATGATTACATAATACAATATGATATTTTTTGGTTGATTGTTTCTAGAAAATCATAGTAAGTTTCAAAGTGACATGCATCATGAAGTATCAAAAGAAGATAGGATTGAGTAGCATAAGAAACAAATAATAAAAGGATGAGAAAATGAAAGGAAAAGGAATATGTCAATTTCATAGTACTATTATCGACAATTAAGAAGATGATGATAAAAAGGGAAGGGGACCTGTTTTATTTTTGAAAAAATGGCCAGTATTTGTGGCACCACCATGACTCACTCATTTTGTCCATAAACGTAACTTTTATGCATGGGTTAAGTGCTAAAATCTCTATCCAAAAATGGAGATAATTAATTATTGGAGGGCCATATTTATGCAAATGGCTTAGGTAAAAGATGTTGATGGGGAAATTTGAAGTTCAAAGAACCTAGATGTATAGTGTATATTACTGTTCCTTTGAAAATAGAAATGTAAAAGAAAGAATTATATTCTTACAATAAAGGGATTAAGTCGACGCCAAAAATTACTAGCTAGGTGATCAATTTTGGTGGACAGAGTTAGCTCGATTAATTTCATTAGATATATATTTGCTATCTCCAATATTATCATAAATATCTCGACTAATTTCATTAGGTATCTATTATCTTTTATTGATATATGTATCAGAAAAATACAAAGGTGGGTCGATATTTTGAATTTTATAATGAGTTCCTAGCTAGTGATTTAAAACTAAAAAACATAAAACTTTATTATACGTGTATAAGAGGAATCATACCCCACCATCAACTGGTAGGTTGAAGATAGGGTAAGTGAGAACATTATTGATCCTCCCGATGGGATAGAGTAGGAAAGAAAGAAGAGGGATTGAACCCACATTAAGGAGGGAAGCAATTTCATTTCTATTGTTGGACCAAGTGACTACTTTGTTATTGGGTACCCAACTAACGTCTCTTATATATTTAAAAGATTTCTCAATATAAATATATGATCTACACAAAAGTAATTGGGTTCTTGAGAATCCGCTCTCACCACTCTTAATCCATCCCTACAAATACATACCAATAAAATTAATCGAGATAGATGTAAACTGATCGGGACACCCATCAAGGCAAGAGAAAAATTGAGGATGTTGACAATATAGCTTTAAAATTACATGGGGTAAAGTTATGACCATAATTAATTGTAGTTAATTTTCTCTAAGTTGGTGTATAAATGTACACGCGTGTGGTTGACACAAGTCACCAGATAGATAGATGGTCACTTAAGAGATATATATATATGACATGTTGTATGTTAATTGATCAATATTTGCATTAATCTCTATCGCTTTCACCATCTTTTGGTTGAACACAATATGCCAATACTGTCAATTTCTACAAAAGTTAATTGAATGAGAAACCATATGAGAACCATTAATTCGTATACATCTCATATATCATTCACATATCCAAAAATGTTATTCTCTATGAATACAACTGATCAGTATAATTAAAGGGAATGGTTAATTCTGTAGCGAAAGGTGTTCATTATTATTATGTGATGATTAATTTCTTCTAATAAAAAAAAGATTAGAGAAATAAAGTAGGAGGACCATGCTAATAAATGTTCTGTGGTTACTTATTTTGACAATTTAAATTAAAGACTTTGGGTTATAGACAGGAAAGTCAAGCTATATTGTGGAAATACTTTGAGAGCGTTTAATATACGCAGTGTGAACAAACAAATAAGCATAAAGAAAAATTAAAATTGTTTAAGTGTTAATGCTAAGGAAGAAGACAATTTTAATTTTTTTTTCTAATTAAAACTAATCACAATTATTATTAGCAGTGTATGATATTCTTATCCACGAAAAATAGCAACAAAAAAATGAAAACTTTGGACCAATCCGGTAGCTATCACTTCATCCACAACCCAACTATATGGCACAACCAAAAAATCATATAGAAAAATAATAATCAGGAACTCTTGATCAATAATATACCATAGAATATGTGATCAATTGAAAAAAAATAAAATTAAAAAAAAATTCAACACCCTTAATATTTAAGATGTGAATGAAATAAATCTGAATCTCTGAAAAAATTAGGAGATTCTCTATAAGAAATACAAACGTACCAGGAATTTCCCAAGGTTCGGATTTATTGAGGTCAACTTCTATGAGAAGAGGGTATTGTTGTTGATCCGCGGATTGATCAACTTTCTTCATTAAGTAATCACAAATAAGTTCTTCATCTCTTGGATGAAATCTAAATCCTGGTGGTAATTTGGATTCCACCATGCTCAAGCTGTTGTTGCTACTCATTATTGAAGAGAAATGATAGAAAAAAGAAGAAAAAGAAAGAGGAGAATTAAGTGTATGAAAGTCTAAGGGGAGGTGGTTGATAAAAAGATATGAGATTTCCCTATAACATCACTAAAATGGTACTCTAGTTCATCTATATATAAGCACTAGTTAATATAGTCCCCATGTCTAATTTATTACTATTTTATATAACGGTATTTGAACTGAAACAAAATTTAATAAAGAAAAAAAGACTTTTGATCATATATCTACATATACGTACTTAATAAAATTTACCGAAGAAGTTATATCTATTCATGTTGACTAGACACAAAGTTTATAAAGAAATAAAAACTTTTGATATATATAAAATATAATTTAAAAATATTATGATTTAATTTACATATATCGTGATATTTCGGTGGCTAGCTAATAAAAGTATATCACAGGAGAATTTTAAAATTAAGATAACAGTATAAAAAGCATCCAACAGCGACCTTTGAGTTTAAGAAGAGAAACTAATTTTATTTCTTAATATAGTAAAATATTATGTGTCATATTTTTGGAATATACAAAAAGGAAAAGAATATGTCATATAAAAATAGTAGATTTTAGTGTTGAGGACCTATTATTATTTCTCTTGAGTAGGTTAATTAGTAGGAAAATACATTCTTCTGTTAATTTATTTTTTAATTTTCACTAAAT
This sequence comes from Solanum etuberosum, assembly GCA_029582245.1. Classification (NCBI taxonomy): domain Eukaryota; kingdom Viridiplantae; phylum Streptophyta; class Magnoliopsida; order Solanales; family Solanaceae; genus Solanum; species Solanum etuberosum. The sequence goes on from JAJONR010032173.1 coordinate 6,980, forward strand.
AAAATCAAGTGGTTAATAAGTCAACCAATAATTCCGTGTAATATAAAAGAGAGATTTGTGTGGTTTGAATTTCTAAGAGGATTCTTTTGCCTCACGTATGATGATGACGTGGCTCACCAATCGTTGCCTACTTGCTGACGTGTCATAACTGAGTCATTGCCTACTTGTTCGGAACTTAGATCCATTCTTGGCCAATTGTAAATATAATAACAATACATTCAGTATAATTCTAAAAGTATGGTGTGTGAACGATGATGTGTACATAAATTTATAACACTTTTACCTTAAGAAGGTAAAATGATTCTTTCAGATTAATCCTTTATAAATATAGTCCAGCTTTTTCATAAAAATTATATGATATAAATAAAGTAAATCTTTTTTGGATATAAATCCTCTTGACATAATTTATTTAGTTTTGAATGAATTTTTGGCGTTGTCACCGTATGAAGGTGTGTTTATTATATCTCTCTTATTACCACTTGCTAATAAATCAGCTTATGTTGAGAGAATAGTCTTATAGGATTACTTGAAATGGTTCAGGCAAGTTAGAAGGTTGCCCTGAAATGGATAGAAATTCTTTATTTTAAATTAGAAATTTCATGTTTGAGTTTTGAGTATATAAAAGAACTATATAAAAAGTATTTTTCTCTTATTAATAGATTTTATAAGAAATCGTCAAAGATTATTGTAGAAAGTTAATATGAAGTTATGTCTTCTATTGCTCCATTGTGGGATAGGTTTGGTGCACCTTAGATGTTTCTCCTTGTGTATTGGTATCATTAGTACTAGCTTCATAGTTTCTTGTCCTTTAATTTCTGTTATTATTTGTTGGTTTTGCTTTCATTAGCACATTATTTTGTTGTTGTTATTGTTCATTTTCAGACAATCATGTAGTGATTTCTTTATTACTTGTTATGTTTAATTTACTTTTATATATACTATATATATTAATTGCTTCCAAAACAACTTTTTTTAATCTCACAAGTCATGAGGTTAGGATAAAATCTGTATATACTCTATCTTCTTCAAATCCACATATATAATTATATTAAATATATTATTGTAAATTTTATACAAAGCAAATTCTAATTTATCAGAATCTCGTTACAAATATCAAACACCAAACAGGAGGAGGAGAGGGTTGGCACCGAACCAGATTTTAGCCACCATTTGGAAATTGAGGTTTCTTTCAGATTACTATTAAAAAACGCCCACCCATTGTACTTAACTGTTTTGTGACGTGCCAATTGAAAGCATGACGTTTTTGGACTGACCTGTTTTGGCACCATTAAGCATTTGGATTTGGAGCCCATTTCACTTTGAAAGTCCACATTGTTTTGATTGGATCCAATTTTGCTTCATTTTTAGTTTTTACCTTCAATAGTAAGTCCCCTTGCCATTGGCAATCTAAATTTGTCCACAATTGACCATCTTTTTCAAAAGAACAATAATGATGTAATTTGGAGGGCTTGAGATCACCAAAGTTTCACTTAAGAGTCAAAAGAAAGTACTCATATTCCATATTGTGTGGTACATTGCCAAACTTTATATTATATACTTATATACTATCCAATAAGAGTGAAATTCCTTTCTTGTGTAGATTCACACTCTTCTTTTGCTCGTGTGGAGAATGTCTTTTTTCCATGATTTTTCAACTCTTTTCTGGTCGATCAATTGATTTGGTAGCTTTTTAATATAAATTTATTTTTGCTTCATGTCTTAGAAGAGAGTTTTATTTTTACGTATAAAAAATATGAAAGTAATATTCAAAAGATCTTTGTAGAGTTATTTTCTTCTGGCCATTCAAGTTATAGATGTGTTATGTTCACTTATTTTCTGTCGATCAGGCTCGACAATTGGGAGAAGCAAAACGAAATCAGGATTTGATCGAAAAAGAAGCAAGGCTATGGATACCATGACCGATTACCGATTTTTCATTACCTACGAGAATTTATTAGGATGGCTCAAAGACTTATTCGGTCTTTTCCTCAAAAGGCACACCCCCACATACACAGAAGTACATTTGCTCAAAACTAGGGAGTACTGTTTCCATAGTAGCAAAAGATTAACATCTCTCGGAGTCTTTATATGTAGTGATCATGATATCTTCGTCTTGTAAAATACTCTAATAGATTAATAATGTTTTTTCATGCTAGGTCACACATATTCGAGGTTGTTTTCCTACCAATCCAAACTTTATTAATATAGTAATATTTAAACAACACAATGGATGGTAAAAGATTAGAAGACTCTTGCGACACAAACGAGTTTATCATCTATTATATATTTATATAAATTGACCTTATATAAACATACATTGTGATTTTCCAATGAACAAATTTGTTCAACCCCTCTACGCTCTAGCTTCGCCCCCGACTCTCTGAATGCCATATTAAACGTCTTGTATTGAGTGAATTATATAATGACACCATTTTTACATATTCGATAAGCATAGTTTTTAATTTTAGTATAAGGCAAGATATTTTGGTGTAAGAAAATGGTTTTAAATAGGGACATAAGGCATGAGGTGAAAAGGAAGAAAAAAAAAGTTTTCCAATAAATAAATTTCGTCTACGTGACCCAAAAATTAACAAAGGAATCTAGTCAAATTTGCTATTGATAATTGAATACACTTGATTAGGAAATTTTTAATGATTGATATAAGAGAGGCAAGTAAATCGTTTAACTTAAGAAAAAAGAATTGAATTAATGGCCACACTTCAAAAGGGTCCCTTTGGCTAATAAGAGTGGGGTGTGTGTGTTTTGCAATAATAGCCACACTCTAAAGGTTAATAAAAGCAAACTATATTCCAAAAAAATATCCAGAAAAGGAAATTATAAGAAGATAAGATAATGAAAATGATTGACCATCAAAACATTATGAGAAAGCTAGCAATTAAAGACCATATCACCCAATATTTAGATGGGTTTAATTTCAAAGCATTGTTGAAAATCATTTATAAAGTAATTACAGATAAATTTCCTGATAATCATTACTATCTTCGTCTAAATTTATGTGTCATACCTTCTTAATTATTTAAAAAAAAATTACTTTTCAAATTTTCATTTTTTTTTCTTATTAAGACGATTTATAATCAAATAAATGTATATGACGATTAGCTAGTTCTAAACCACAAATATCAAATATCTTTCTTTATTTCTTGAACTCCACATACAATCAAATATGCCATAAATATTTTGTAATTTTGAGGAAATTATAATGGACGTCCTACTATATATTAAAATTCACCTATAATATTAAAGAAATTTTACATCAGGTGTGTAACTTAAATCCAATTGGGATATTCATGAGATTTTGAATAAAGTAAACATATACATTTGGCCCTCCCCTCTTCATAACAGTAAACGTTGCCTTAGTTTCAAAGATTATTATAGCAGCCACGCAATAATATTCTCACTTTATTATTGTAAAACATGAGCAATCATTGAAACAGCCCACTTGTGATAATCTAATCAATTTTATTTTTTAAATAAAGCTTGTGATAGATTATATTATAGGAAATTACTTTTAGTCATTTTTCTTCAGTGAAAAAAAGTGAGTCCCAAGAGCGGAGAGAACATATATAAAAAAAATATAATAAATTTTAAATTCATAGGTTTTATAAATACAATGTGTTCACACTAATAATAATCTTGAATGCGAGTTACTCTGGAGGACAACTAATTGGATCGTGTCAATCTTTATCTGTAGGAAATTAAAATCACCTAATATAATAATAAACTGAAAGACAATTTTGAGGCCTTCAATATCAACTTCAAGTCTCATTTAGCTAAGACTCAATCATAATAACTAGTTGTTCATTATCTTTATTAATTACATATTTTTCTTTCTTATATTCATTTAATGGTCAAAGTATTATAGTTAGATTTAATTTGGTAGAAAGTTCTATTTAGAATAGTGTTGAATATGTCTTCGTCTTGAATTTTCTAGGAAAAGTCAAAAGATTAATGTTCCTTTCTTAAAAAAGAGTTGCTTATGAAACACTCAAAGCCTACAAAAAACATAGATCATGGAAAAAGATAGTCATAAATATCCAAATGAAAGATTAATTTGAAACAAATAAACAAAGCTTTTATTATCAGATGACTCGAGATCCTAGTCCAAACTCAGCAAATCTAAAGGCCGTTCACTACTGAGAAAAATAAGAATTGGCGACGAATAAATTTTATAGTTAAACAATAAAATTCATCACTAATTTCATTGAGCAATAGATTAACAATGAATTATAAAAAAAAAATTGTTAACTATGAGCAATTTAGCTACGGATTAGCCATGAAATTCATAGCTAATTTTATTTATTTTAGTGGTTGGATTATCTCTTATTAGACGTGGTTAATATCATGAACTCATAAATTATATTAACAGTGAACAAATCTCTTTCATCCGTGGGAAATCTCGTCATCCTATAATAGTTAAAAGTCTATATAAATTAATCATATTCCTATCCTGACAAAGGAGGATCTAAGAGTTCATGTTAATTCAATAGCTTTTATCTAAAACACGTATATATTGAGAAATTCACTAAATATTTAAAGATATCTGACTGTAAACCTAGTTATTATTATCAGTGTAGTATTAACATGAAATTAGCATAAGAACTAAAAACCCATAAACTTCAAATGACGATCCATTAGACTTTAGAACAACAATCTTCGTATACAACTTTTTTGTAACTACAAGTCTACAACAACAAACCCAGTGTAATCCTACAAAGTGAAGTCTGAAAAGGGTTGCTGTAAGCAGAAAAAATTATTTTTGATAGACCCTGAGCTCGATGAAAAACACTACCTTTCTGTATCTAAACAGAAACATTGAATGCTAATCCTATTTAACGATCAATCAACTGTAGATTATCAAAAGAATCTACAACAACATACCCAATGAAATCCCAGTGGGGTCCGGGGTAAAAGAATCTACCAGTGATGAAATTCGTACTTAATTTCATTTTTTTAAAGTAAAGCCGCAATATTTAATAGTTTAATACAAGGATTCTAGATAGACTTCAAGAACAAACAACTGATAAGATTCAAGCCATTTTCATCCAGCTACATAAGAGTTCAATTCATGACAATAAGTTTTAAAGTTTGGAAATGCAAGTTTTTGTATTTTATACCAAATTCCTTGAATTGTTTGAATACTTTCCTTTTGCTTTGATAGCAACTTATTGAGTAATCTTGTTTTAAATAGTAACTATTACATCCTTCCTAGTGGGAATTTCAATGTCATTCTTATTAATATCTGATTTGTCCCACCTACTAATGAACTAACAACTGTACTAAACAACAAATATTATTCAAACTTTCACGTGTGTCCACTCCCAAAAGTGCCACCTGTTAGATCCCATTTTTCTTCATGTCTTAATCAAAAGTCTCCTGAGGTTAATGCTCTGACGGCGAGCATGGGGCACTTCACTTTGGACCTTTGAATTCTATCCTCTAGAAAAACTCTACTATTAAGAATATATTATATTTAATTCGAGGTGGAGGTAACAAAATTTAGTTCCTCTTTTAGTGATTCGTTCAATCTGTCCATCAAATTGTAGGATCAAAGTTATTGGTGCATGGGTGAACAAAGGTCTATATTGGATGCACATAATACATAAATCCGTCATTTAATTTGGCTTCAGTTGATATTAATGTTCTTCAACTTTAAATGTGCACAATAGACACTTAAGCTTGTATAAAATTGAACAAATAGATACACGTCCTACTGACATATTACACCTAGGACGCCATGTAGGATGCAAATTGCCACATAAGACACTACGCATGTGTCTACTTGTTCAATTCTGTACAAATTTGAATGTCTATTTGTGCACACCAAAAATTGAAAGAAAATAGATGCCACCTGAAGTCAATTTATATATATATATTGGAGGCTGATAAAGAAAAGAAGTCACACAGGTGTAATTGTTAGTTCAACTGGTGTGAGGTTTTTTGAGATAAACGTGTATGAGCTTACTCTGAAGTGAACAATATATCACACCATATTAAAAACATCTTTAAGCTAATTTCACACAACAACTAATATCAGAGCAAATGGACCATCTTTACCCCTAGCTTGAAGACAAATACACATTAAAAGAAGCTTTATGAACTTTGTTGGCCATAAATATAGATGATGTAGGTGAAATACAACTAATCTCCAAATAAGCTCATAGCGATGGATCATGAGATAGTTGAAAAGAAGAAAGCTATATATAAAATGTAAAAATATTTTTAATGGCGAAGACCTTGAAAAACAGGGCCGGAAGCGGATAAAATAAAACCATGCTAGGAGTACCATTTTTATTTAAAGCAAAATAAGGTAACTTGTTTTACCGTATAAAGCTCAGTGGGAACATGATTGAGGTTCGATTTCCAAATAATATTAGAAAATGGAAGGGAGAATTTGATAATGAGACAGAATTATTAGGTTTATAGATAAGTAAATACAATTAGGCCTGTCTCCATCATTCCAGCATCATTACACATACGCCAGTCCAGAAGACTTTGTGTGCATGCATCGGTTCGGCAGAGCATTAACCAAAGGTTAAACAACAAAATCATTGGTGTATTCAACTCAGTTTAAAATTACCACTTTTACACCCACATTAGTTCTTATAATCTTGCTCGGATACTTTCTTTTAGAGCCAAGGATCTATTGGAAACAATCTTTCTACCTCACAAAGATAGGAATACGGTTCGAGTACATCCTACCGTCCCCAGATCCCACTTGTAAGGCTATACTGGGTATGTTGTTGTTACACATACACATTAGTAAGTAAAATTCCTCATAACCAAAAGATATTGTTAAAGAATGACAAAAGTCCCACATTGATAGTTAATGAGATGAGTGGACTCATTATAAGGCTTGGGCAATCCTCTTCCCTTTGAGCTAGCTTTTAGGGTGTGAGTTAGACCCAAGACCTAATTTAACATGGTATCAGAGCAGGGCCCGTCTCACCCAATGTTGGGGCCCCAAAATCAAAATTGTCCACGCACCAGAGGCTAAGCACTGCGCGTGAGGTGGGGTGTTAAAGAATGACAAAAGTGTGGTTAATGAGATGGGCGGACTCTTTGAGCTAGCTAACCTAATTTAACAGATATAAAAAGTATTAAAGGAGATAGCAATGGTACCTTCTTACTTTTGCAAATATGTACACTTCATACAACTCCCCGATATCCACAGAAAGTACTCTTTAAAGATTTTGCAAGTCATTTTCTCCAGCAGGTAAACCGGCACTACATTCTATTTAGCAACGGTAATCATGATAAATAATGCACTTTATAGTTTGTTGCACTTAGTAAAAGAAATCTTATCCCGAATTTCTCACAGGATACTTAAGAATTAAGCTTCCATTTCAGCCTTTACACAGACTATCAACAGAAACATGTATACAGTACATGAAATAAAAAAGAGAAGATTGAAAAGGCCGGCACACAATCCTGACATTTATTTTTACTATTATAAGAATGAGTTATCTGCGAGAAACTTGACATCACATTAAGGAAACAAGAATAACATATAAAATATAAAATGTAATCAATGTGTAAGTAGCCTAAAGTTCAATTCATCACCTATCATTTGTCTATTGTCCTTGAATACTTCAAAGAACAGTGGACACAACTGCGCTTATATCATAGTACTCAACTTGTTAAAAACAAGGACAGTTTCTCATGACATTATATCTCAAGTGAATAAAGGTCAATAAGGTAATCATAAGAATACAGAGTGGTCACCAATCAACATTAAGTTCGCAATAGGTTGGATTAGATAAAAGATTATAGAAGGTAACTGGTTGATATTAAACAAATCCACATCTTAAGCAAAATAGTTCAATTAATCATCACTCCGATTCTCAAGCTTGTCTTCTCACCTTAGAGAAAAGACAGCAGTAGACAACTTGAGATCAAATGTGTAAAGAGAATCTTTCAGCCATCTGTAGATAAAACTTCTGTTGGGGGGGGGACAATTAGATACTAATCCACTAACGTCTACCAACATTAAGTCTTGTCTTGCTTCCATTCACAAAGAAGTGAAGATAAATATAATACCGTTTCACCACTAAGAGGGGTCCATGTAAATACTTGCTTCCACAAGGACCCTGTAGAAGGCTAGTTCCTGGTTGCAAACTGCTTCCTGTTTCTTCTGCTCATTTTTTCTCTTGGTTAAAGGATTTCTTAAAAAGAATAACACACAGAAGCGGTCAAAATATCTGAGAACAAATCATAGCTACACAGTATGTTGAATCACATTTTGGGGGACGGGGGAAAATTTCTACTTCCTAATTTTCTTAGCTATGATAGCCATATTCCTCGGGGATAACACAGGATTAAAAATAGGTAAGAGGCTTGCTTCCAGATCACTGTCATACTCCTGGAGGAGCAATAATCGGTCAAGCAGTATAAGAGTTTCCAAAACGGGACCCAGGGCAGCACGAAGAGACCAATAAGGTCCTATCAACTCCTGCAGAAAGTTGATTACTTTATCAGAGTAAGAAAAGATTCTTGTTCTTTTAAAGGTATCTTTTTTGTTATTTATCAGGACCAAAAAAAGAATATAAGAAAGAACAGACATCTCTATACTATCTCGAGAACAAAACCACCAAGGATTGCACATATCATCTAACCAGCTTTCTGGATACTTGAGTAGATCATAGGCACCTGATTTTATGTAACTTTGAGCTAGTTGGGATAGGTAAGTTCAACTCCCGAGAAACTGAAAGAACAATGATGCCGTACATACTGTACAACCAACAGACCTCCATTCCTAAGAGAAAGCTATTACATCAACTAATAAACAACGAGGCCACAACATTGTGGAACTTCAACTTAACTAAGATATTTTTGACCTTTTAGAATCACATCAATCAAATAGATGATGAGAAGAAATATCCAGACCACTTAATCGTCCAACTATGATCTCCAAGAGGCAAATATTGTTTGGGCAAACCAATGACTTTCAAATTAAGCAAATTGAACACCTCTTCATTAAAGTTGTATCAAATCTTGGCCAGCTGAAATCAAAGGAAAACAGAGACAACTAATACACTGTTTCTTGTAATTTGTCTTTAAAAGGTAAAGGAAAGAGAACCAGCTTAGAAGCACTTCGAGAGTCACACTTGTGGGATTACACTGGGTTTGTTGTTGTTGTAGTCTCCAAGTACAGAAGACAAATAATAATACTGCAAAGAAATCTTTTATGACACTTAAAATAATAATATCATCAAAGATCTACTTACAAAGTATGATTCAGACTCCCTCCAGACTGCACTGTAACCTGTATCCTCCAAATGAGGGAGATGTAGGCGACCTAACCCAGATTCACAAAATTTTACAAATAGTGAGTATCCGTCCACAGCTCCAGACTTGCAACTTTTAGAACTCAGAATAGAAGAGTATTCATGAAGAAACGACACACTCTCCCATGGTTCACCTGCATAGAAAGCACTTCAGAGCTTATTTTCTGAATAGGTAGCCTTCACAGTTGCTTCGACACTTGGGTGTATATAGACACTTAATGTTATTTCAATTGTTTAGGCGAATGATGTCACATTTGTCTTCTAAAGAAATGTTATCAAGTTGTTTATGTTTCTTATTAATTCATGGAATGTATTTCATCAGAATGTCATGTTAGGTTTGGTTCGCTCAATGGAAGTTTAAGGCATTGGATGCCAATTGCATCCTTCCAGTTTTGGAGCATGACAATAACATATGTACATTTTCATAAAATGATGAAATCTAAAAAATATAAGGCTGGTCAAGAATATATGACACATCTGATGAATAAGCATTTGACATAAATTCTAATGAATATGTTATTCAGAAATTAATACAAGATATACCTTATATGGTTTTACCTTGAAGTTCATCAATGGTATCCTTTACAAGTACTCACCAGATTCTGAAGGCCCCCCATGATGCAAATTAGACTCCAGGATCCTCTGATTCTGTTGGCGTCGTAAGGCTTTCCCTTGACGCCCTATTGTAGGGCTTTCTAGCAATATGTTTGGATAATGTCTGAAGAGAACCTTCACAATAACTGCAGGTTAGTGGGCTACTGCTGTTTCAATGGAAGGACTTAGAGATAAGCCCAACGAAAACAGTTAAAATAGTAGACCAAAATAAACAGCACGTACCATCTGGAAGGCAGCACGGAAAGCATGCAACTCAAAGTTGTGAAGCCCTGCGTGCTCATCCAAGCCTCTCCATCTATCAGCACTCTGATAAAGCAACTCAAGGTCAGAAATCGGAATATGACTATGATGAAAAGGTAGACAGCTTTTCGAGATGCAATGAATTTGGACTGTTAATTCAAGTAAGTTCTACCAGCAAGGGTCAACAAAGAATAGTATAATACTCATCTACCTGACAAGCTAGATCGCGAGCACTTTTGTCAAGCATTACTCCAGCAGATTTAACACCTTGACTTACAGGAAAACCACAACAAGAATCCGCTATGTCAATGGCTTCCTCAGAAAGCAAGTTATAACAGCAACCAACGCTAATCACTGCCTTAGCTTTGTCACATTCCAAGAATGTCCTTAAATTATAAGAAATATTGAGTCAACTGCGCATCACACAAATATCAAATTGGGAGGGACTATCATAACCTAAAACATTTCCGTAAAGTAAACTAAGATAAGAATAAGCCATTTAGTAGTAATTATTCACATAAAGCTTCTCAAAATATAATACTTAATTTGCTAGAAACATAAAACCCAGAGGCCAGAACTTATTCCAAATGAAAGGTCTTAGAATGACAAAGGAGAATAGACATGGGACATCTGTCTTTCTGGACATAGTATTTTATGCAATAAGAACGCAAGTCGAACTCCACTAACCAGTCAGACAAATGGAGTAGCCCATGAACATTCATGGTCATCCTAGAACTCACCCTTTAGTTATTGTTAGGTCATTACCACCTCATGAGACTTAGAAAGGAGCACAATATAAAATATGGTACCCACCTCAACATTGTCACTGAGAGGTCTCCACATGCATGAAGTCCAGCAATAACCAATGTAGAATCACTATAAGACCGAGAAGGTAGTATATCCTCAGCAACTCGAGATGGCTGAGAGACTGAGGATTTTTGGCTCAAATGTTGATTCCCTACATGATCATTCTCTACTGGGGAGTTGCTCAAGGCCCTCAGTGTATCAGAAGACAGCACTCGGCATGTAACTGTCTTTGGCACACTAAACTCTCTCTGTTCGGAGCTGGAAAAAAAGGGGAAATAGATTACGGATAAGCATTCTGAAAGAATAAGACCATCCAATTGTCAGCATGATGGACAACTAAATGATTGTATATATTAATGTAATTATATAGTGATATAAATTAGCATGATCATATACATTTGTTGTAGAATCAAATGAATAAATATTGTGATAAAATAACTGATTTGGAGGGATAGCAAGGCAGATTTAGAGGGATTGAAAGGGATTGAATAGCAGATTTGTAGAGATAGAATAACTGATCTTTAGGGATAGGAATGGCGGATCTTTAGGGATGTGTAATCTTTATTTTCTCTATATAATGGAAAGACTCTCACTTTGAGAGGCATTCAGCAAAACTGACATGGTATTAGAGTTTTTTTCAGTGCTTTGATTCTTAGTGTCTTTCATCTGTGGTTTCTTTCAGAATTTTTTTTTGAAAGTTTTGGTTCTGCTTACTGTTTTTAGTCAACAGTTAGTCCTAAGTATCTTGGAATCTTAGTCTTGGTCATTCTGGTTATTTTGCATCATTGCATTTCTATCTTCCTTAGCTTGTCAAGAACATGGCGTTATATCAGTTTGAGTCCTTCCATGTTCGTTTCACAGGAAAAAATTACTCTGCCTGGGAATTTCAATTCCAACTATGTCACCGGAAAAGAATTATGGGGACATATAGATGGAAGTGATCCTACTCCTACCGATCCTACAAAGCTCAGTCAATGGAAGGTTAAAGATGCTCGGGTGATGACATGGATTTTAGGGTCAATTGACCCTCTCATTGTTCTTAATCTCAGGCCATACAAGACAGCAAAGGCCATGTGGGATTATTTACAAAAGGTTTACAACCAAGACCATAGCGCAAGGCGCTTTCAGTTAGAGCATG
>JAJONR010032174.1:0-18373 GCA_029582245.1 Solanum etuberosum
ATGTGTGAATCTTATTTGTCTTATTTGCATTCGAAAGATCATATTTTAATCAATTAATGAGAGTAGAAGTTAAGACGCGACGGACAATGGAATGGTCATGAGATGAAAGTCGGACATGTTATTGCGGTAATAAACAATGAACTTGAAATATCATATGTGTGAATCTTATTTGTCTTATTTGCATTCGAAAGATCATATTTTAATCAATTAATGAGAGTAGAAGTTAAGACGCGACGGACAATGGAATGGTCATGAGATGAAAGTCGGACATGTTATTGCGGTAATAAACAATGAACTTGAAATATCATATGTGTGAATCTTATTTGTCTTATTTGCATTCGAAAGATCATATTTTAATCAATTAATGAGAGTAGAAGTTAAGACGCGACGGACAATGGAATGGTCATGAGATGAAAGTCGGACATGTTATTGCGGTAATAAACAATGAACTTGAAATATCATATGTGTGAATCTTATTTGTCTTATTTGCATTCGAAAGATCATATTTTAATCAATTAATGAGAGTAGAAGTTAAGACGCGACGGACAATGGAATGGTCAGGAGATGAAAGTCGGACATGTTATTGCGGTAATAAACAATGAACTTGAAATATCATATGTGTGAATCTTATTTGTCTTATTTGCATTCGAAAGATCATATTTTAATCAATTAAATACTTCCTCTGTTCCTAATTACTTGTCCACTTCTGAATTTGCACACTTAATAAGAAATTAATAATTGTCACAGTGAGTTTACCATTTTACCCTTATTAATTATGAAGTGGATGAATTAAAAAACTTAATATTTTCAAAAAGTTTTACCTTTTTCAAAGTAATTAATTGAGGGTTTAATAAAAGAAAAAAAATTGTTCTTTTTTGATTTGTCAAAATAGACAAATAATTAGGAACAACTGTAAAAGGAAATATGGACAAGTAATTAAGGAAAGAGGGAGTATGAGAAAATTTAAAAAATATTTTTATCCCCCTAACACACTGTATTAATCTCATTCTAAATTATCTGTGTTATACCAAACACGTTCTTCTCTACCCTACCTTATATCATGATTAAAAATAACTGATCTTTTTTTTATTTTTTAGTTAAAAGGTATTAAAGTTAAAAGGGTAAAAATGTTTTAAAAGGTAAAATATGATTCTGGTCAAAAGGATTTTTCTAATTATTTAAAAGAAAAAAAAAACACAAAAATATTGCTAATATTAAATCTAATTCTTTGTTATTCATTACACTAAATAAAATGTTAAAAAAAAAAAAATCATTTACAAAAAAAATTCTACAGTAAATTTTTGTAAACAGTAACTCACTAGACAGTGGTCGGTTGCAGTAAAGTATTGTGATTCGGTAACTGAATCTGTTGGATCTGCAAACTTTTCAATGCACTCCCACCAGATCTTCTCTTCCATAAACCGCCGTCCGCCGCCGGCGCCGGATTCACCTTCTTCACCACCGGCAACGGCGGATCTAATTCACTAACATTCACTTCAACGATAAATCCTCCATTAATTTTACTTTTATCATTCGTAGATTTCCGATCTCCGCCATTACTGGCGGGAGATAAATTCTTACCGGAGAACAATTTCTTCAGCTTCATGTACTTCGGTTTAGAATTTACCGGTCTAGTTATAGCGGTGGAAGTAGGTCTGTACGGCGTCGGAAATCCAATTACTTTGTTGTTTCGTTTGACTTGGCCCATACAACTTACTTTTGGGGAAGTAGGTTCGGTGTGAGTAGTATTACTTGAAGGATTTGCGGAAGAAGGAGGTTTGGAGTTTTGTAATTTAACATCTTTGATTGAAAGTTTGCAAAGCATTGGTAAGAAGAAACTGGTGCTTCCATGGCGAATATGGTGATAGAGCTGTTGTTGATGATGTTGATTGTATCTATTTCCCATATTGTTGAGTTTTCTTCTCAATTTCTGGTAATGGGAGAAATTTTGGGTGAAGAAGGCCTCAAGTTAATGGAGAAGGAGAAGAAATGGTTCAATTAATACTAATACTTTTATTGAATTAAATTAAATTATTTGTTTGTTTCATTTATGAGTCAAACCTCTGGACAGACGCAGGTCTCGAAGTATATTTTAATTATTTTACTTTCTCATTAAAAAGTACCTTTATTTTTACATTATTTCAAAAATTGATTTGTCATTTTTAATATATCAACAATAATTATCCATTTAATTTCTAATTTATCCTTATTATTAATTATAGTCATTTTTCTATCATATTTTTTAAGATATTATATTAATTATAATCAAAGGGTGATGTAGTAATATTACTCTTCTATTTATAGTTTCTTAAGCGGTGTGTCAAGTCAATAGTGGATAATTATTATTGGACAGATGGATTATTTTATTTTTATTGAGAAAATAGAAAAATAAATTATTTTATCTTTGAAATTATATCTGATCATAAAATAAATTTGAATTGTTATTTTTTTTAAAAACTGAAAATAGTAAAAACATGAATTGACATTCGGACGGTTCATTTTATTGGAGTGGGTGGAAAAATTGTGCGGCTTAAACGTGTTTTTCCTTTTTTTAAAATTTCACAAAATTGAACGTGTCAATTTTCAATATAAATCTATAAATATTTTAGTTCGACATTTGAAGTTTTCTTTCTCCCTAATAATTTGATTTGACTTACATTTATTGATAATTTAATTAAATATTATATTATCAGTATAATTTATTTTCTTATAAAAAAATTACTCCCCTTTTAATTAAATTATCAGTATAATTTATTTTCTTATAAAAAAAATTACTTCCCTTAATTTTTAGGTACTCCTTTTTAATGAGTAATTGATTTTGAAATTTTATCAATTAATATGGATAAAATGGTAAAATTACTATGTCAATTATTATTTTCTTAATAGAAGGAATACAAAATATCCAACAACTTATTCTATCGAATTCTTAATAGTATTTGTTTTTTAAATGACTTGATACTCCATAAACTACTTATAACGGTAAGTCATTAATATCAATAATAAATTTAGTGTAATCTCATGAATGAAGTTCGGAAAGAGGAAAAGTTATTGATGTCAAACATCTAATTTTATTATTGGCAAAATTTGGTACCAAGAATTTCAAATTTTTAATAAATAATTGTTAAACTTGAAGAGTTCTTTTTTGACATTATCTTGAAGACTATGAAAATTAGCATGTTTTAAAGACTTTGTGAAAACAGATTTTTAGAAGTCACATATTGTTGCTAACATAATGTCTCTATTATATTGTAAGTCAAAAGAAGTATTTTCCACTCTTATTTCACTTGGATTCTTCTGCATGTCCATTTCATACAAATTAACAAAATACTCCTCCGTTTTCTTTACGTGTTTATTATTTCCAAAATATATTTTTGCATACCAAAAAAAACATAATATTTTACCTCTTCATAATTACTTATTCTTCAAAAAATGTTTCTAAGAACTAAAAGTACAATAACAATATCAATTCCAGTGAAATTTCATAAGTGAAGTCTGGAAAAAGGGTAGAGTGTATGCAGATTTTACCTTTACGTCATTAAGATAAAGAGGGTGTTTTTGAAACACACTCAACTCAAGTGCAGCAACTTCAGATATAAAAAAGAAGAAAATAATGAAGAAAAAGTGAAAAACCTACAAGAAATGAACATGAACAACGAAATAGTGCAATAACCTAAACACAATAAACAAATTATGACAAATACCAAATATTAGAATTACAAGAATATAGTCAGTACAACGACAGACATCAACAAGTCTGAATCCTCGAAAGTAAGGCAACACTCCACAATCTACTAATATAAATATAAATATTATGATAAAATAATCATATTAATTATTATTTCACGCAAAATTCATACTAATAAATAAATGGGAATGGAGGAACTAAAACAAACAAAGAATACAGGATATAGAATTTATTTTTTAAAAATAAAATTATTTCTGCTTTATTAGACTGTTCCATTGGAAATTGAGTGAATTAAAGTAGGACCATGTTTGCATGCATAGAAGCTACTTATGTTTTTTTTCCTTTATAGAAGTTAAAAGCAGAAGCCATTAACAGAACTTTTTTGAGGAAAAGAGAAAAAGTGACCCTTTTTTTTTATGTGGATAAAGTTTACAAGTAAAAATGATTTTGTCTCCATGAATTTAAAGTACCATTTTTATTAAATTGATACTACAAGTACACTTTTTGAGTGAGGGACTGAGCTAGGTGTTGGCAAAGCAGTACAAATTGAATTTCTTTAGTAAGAAAATTATATATTATATATATAAATAGTAGAATACTAGAATCTATTGACATAAAAGAATATTATAGTGTAGTTACAAAGGAGGTTCAAAAATAAGTTTAAATTCTATGTGGGGTACTAATTTGCAGTATAAAAAAAAAAAAGAGGTTTTGTCAAGACAAGTTATAGTACAAACAAAATATTTTTACTTGTTAATATAAGGAAAATATATCATTTTTGCGGTTAGTACATATCTTTTTATTTCTTTAAATGTAATAAGTAAAATACAAAGCAAGGAAATCAGATTGAATAAATTAGACAAGAGAACTTTAGCGAAAATAGTATTTCAATAATCAATACTCCTTGCGTTCAATATTAGCTGATCATCTTACTAAAAGCAATTGTTCCATGAATATTAGTTATCCGTTTTATTAAATTAAGAAAATATTAACTAATTTTTCCTATATTATCCTTGCAATTAATTCCTTTTAAAAGTATTCACATTTATTTCTAAAGTTCCCAAAAAAAATTTTAATGGATGAATTAATATAATTATGTTTTTATTCATGATTTTTTGATGATCAACTAATATGGGACGGAGTGAGTAGTAATAATAATCAATGTACTATTCAGCATGTCAGTATTCCACCAAATTAAGGTCATTTGTTGTAGTGTTAATTTGCTTGGAAATATAGGGACAAAATGTAAATCTCTACAAGTCTAGAACTGCTTTTAAGATGGTAAAGAAAGACTTATTTTGAAAGTAAAGAAATAAGTGAAGGAAATCATGTCAAATAATTTTTACTAGGCAGGCGTTACCATTTATTGGGCCATTCTTGTTATTTATGAGAAATATAAAATGTTAAATGTGACATGGTAAAAATGTATTACTCACGTGTCCCAATTTATATGACACTTTTTGTTTTTCAATAATCAAACAGTTTAAATTTGACTAAAAATTTGCATATAAAATCTTCATTTTTTTTGAAATGAAACTTATATATTTGTAAAGTACGTAAAAAGTACTATAAGTCACAATAATTGATAATTTAAAATGTTTAAAAGATCTATAAAAAACTTACGATCAAAGATAGACTTGTTTGAATCTCGAAATTCGAAAAGTGTCACATAAAATGGGACTGAGGGAGTAAATGGTTTTTCTTTGATTGTGACACTCATGTCATAACCTTCAAGGTGTTTATAAGTGTTTGGGCATATATTTGTTTGAGACTTAAAACATTGTATTTAGATATGCATTTCACATATTCTGCAGGCGGAGAAAGATTTTTTCACTTGAAAGACTCATCTTAAAGAATAATATAAACAAGGAATAAAAATTATGGACAAACACGGCCTTAGGTTAGATGTTCCCTGTTCAAAGAAAGTACTCCAATAATCAGCTTTAAGATTTACAAATAGTGGACCACATTGCGGGTCCAACAGCCAAATCGATTACAAGTCATCTCCTAGCCTTCTTTTCTTGTTTTGTTGGACTCTCTCACTCCAAAATTCCATGCCCTAAAGTAAAGGGTGATAGAGAGGGCAAAAGAAGGAAAGTTGTTTGCCCGAATGGGAAGGAAGAGGAACTTTTCTTTGCTGACCTTTTCATCAAGAGATGCAGCCGTTGTTGTCTCTATGCCTTTTCGCCTATCTTACTCTTTCTCAAGGGAAAGATGTCGACGATGCTATCATTAACATCTGGAGAATTAAGAGATATGCTGAAATAAAGATGGGCAGAAAATCAGTGCAAGAAGTTGCTGCAGAACCATACAACTGCAATAGCAGACGCCCCAGTTGACTGAACTTTTCATAGCTGGTAGAAATGAAAGCTCACAGGCTACAGGAGCAATGTTAAAGGGCAGCACACCAAAAGGACCCCAAACATGATCCAGTTACCGGGAAAAAAATAAATCCGCCAGCCAATTATCGATATTCCAATTTAACATTACCTAATCAATCTGCTGTCTATGGCTTAAGCAATAAACCCAAATTCAGACACATTCAGTAACTTGATGGATTGAAACCACTTATTACCCCCTAAAGACTTTTCACACAAGCAGGCCGGCTACCTCATCATTAGCAAATACAATATCACCACGAATGATTGTAGAGTCTCTAAAGATCATAACTTTACTCTGCGTACCACAGGACAACACAAATAAATGGCAAGTGAGCATTATTAGTGGCGAGTAAAGCATAAACAAAGGCCCCAAAGCACCTGCCCAATGAAAATGAAAAGCAACAAGCAAAACTGAAAGAGAGCGCCTCTACAAGAACAAGTCATTGCACACTAACCCTTTTAAGGGGTTTCAAGATTCATAATCTGTATTCTGATTTAAACAGAACTACTATGGTCATAGTTGTACATGCCTTTATAAAGTAAGATCAGATTTTCTAAATCTAACATCTTGGACCTACATCTACTGCTGAAGATCAGTGTGCATCCCAAGCAGCTAAATTTCTATATATACAAAGAACATCAAATAATACATACATACTCAGTTTTGCTCCTTGTACGGAGTCCATATCAATTTGCTGACATCAACTTCCAGGCCACCCCGCCCAGCAGCTTTGAGATGACGATCTAAGACTTTCGGATCTGCACAAATGACATGTTGCCCCTTACGATATTGGATCAACTCTAAGCCCTGAAGGGTGGACAAAATATCTTCTGCCTTGATGGCTGTCATGTCACTTAGTTCCTACCAGAAGCAAAACAGAAAAGACAAATCCATTATAGATTCATATCCATCATTAGGTGACAGACCAAGACAGGTTTAAATGGAACCAACCTTCTAGTCCTAATTAAATCATAAATGGAAGTCCAAAAAGACAAACATAAATGAAAAACAGAAGACAAAGAATAAAATTTTATACACAAACCTTGATAGATATATTGCCCTTGTGCTTTTTCAATATATCCAGAAGCACACGCGTCCAGTAACCCCTATAGCTCAACATTCCCAAGTCGGAAAGCGGCCTTTCTGGTGTGCCCACTTTACCTTCTTTCTTTGAAAGTTCATATGCTGCAACAGGTTTATATTAAATAGCTCATTTATTTGGAGTACAGGCATAAGGGTAAAAGTAATGATACGTCACTTCATCTTGTATCACAACAATCCAAATAAAAAGAAGTTTCTTAAGATGATAATTGCAAGTTCAGTTAATAATTTGTGCATCACATATAGTCCCTGGCTCTCATAACACACAATAAATTCATATCCATATTTAATAGATAAGTCAACAGGAGAAAATTATGATATATCTCCTCTAATCAAAAGCATGAAGAAATTAACAATTGAAATAGACAGTCCAGAAAATCATCACCTTCTGTACAACACTCTTGTGCTTGAAAGAGCAAAACAAGAAATAACGGTCAATTACAAAATTTTGTTTTTAAGCTTTAAGACACTCCAAGAGAAAGGGTAGTGCAGAGGGTATAATTATTCTTGTGGTCATTGTTTGACGCAAGTCCACATACACACCCCACATACAATATATGCATATATAACTTTCAAAAAGAACAAATTAATAATGTGTACAGAGACACAAATACACATTATAATAAAGGTAAAAGTTTATGCCTCTATTTTATCTGATTGATAAATCCGTAATGGAAGGGGGTCCCCTAAAGGATGCAACTCATACAAGTGAATGTTTCTCTAACCTCATTTTGAAAATTATTAACATAACTTGCACTTGCTGAAACAGGTGAAAACGTGTTACGAAGTTCATGAGCTTTTGATAAAGTCATTATTATTATTTTGATAAAGTGTGAAGTTCATGAGCTTACAGAATGCAATTAGGAATTTCCCATATCCTTTCCTCTGATAAGGTGGAAGCGTCAAAATGCAGGCTAAGTTATAGGACTCTTCTGAATGCTTTTCCTGCACAGAATAAAGAAAGTAATCATTAACATAGCTCTGTGGGGAAGCCAATACCATAGGAGGTTCCTGGGTTAAATATAAAACTCATTTCTGCTCCACACAGCAAAGTTTTCTCCCCTTGAAAATAAGGATAAAATAACGACGAAAAACTGACTGAGCCTACAAGAACACTGCCATAGGATGTGTAAATTTTGGCTAGAAGAAGGGTCTTTCAGAAAATGTATATCTCACTTACTAAAGCTTAGTGTGTGAGGCAGTTTTTGGAAAAACAAATTTAAAATAATAAAAATTGATAGATAATATTTTCTGTTCGGGGAGTTGTTTCCAACAGGCACTGAAGAACCTCCATTTGGTAAAGGATATGGAAGGAAACTTGGATCAGAACATGAAAAGTCACATTTGGACTGGATTTTAGGTAGCCAAACATTCGAGGAATGAGATAGTAAGCTTCAAAACCCATCCAGACATGAAACCAAAGGCCTCGCAAAGTTGGCGTACACCAATAAACATTCCAAATTCAAAATTTGTACTATGCTTTAGTTTGATTCAACCTCTATTCTTAAATGTCCCAAAGTTCTTGAATATTTATCCATCTATGAATTCTCTCTTTTCAATCCGATAACACTATTTCGCACAGCAGCTTCTTCTTTTTTTGGTAAGTGTGGGGTACGGACCAGCTTGCACGCACCTCGAGTAATTCCACGGGATATCTGCCACCTCCCACCAACAGTAGGTACCAAATAACTCTCCCAACAACAACAACAGGTACCAGGTAACTCTATCCACCAATGCTAGGACAGATAGGAAGAAACTCTTGCACTGCAACTTAAAAGCAATACCTTTTCAGGACAAAAGCAATACAAGCTATCTAATATTTGTTCTCTCCTTTTTAACTATTTTGGATGGTCCTAGAAATTAAGAAATAGATAAAATCTCAAGAAATAAGATGATGTCCTTTTTAAGCAACAAATATCTTGTTTCATGGGCCATTTACAGCAAATCTAAAGTAAAAGTTGGAAATGAGGTCAAAGATTGAACACACTCCAATAGTATATTTTGCGTCACCTATACATCAAAATGCAACTTTTCTGAACGTTCAAATATAAAATTGACTGCATAGGTAACATTGGTCATTAAATGCTCTGGCAAGAAGCTCACAAGTGCTTCTCAAATGCTGTCAGATCACAAGTTAGAAACTTGCCCTTGCTACTATCCTAGTAAGAAACTTAGCCTCGGTATGAAATGGCAACAAGTGCTGACAAGTCAAAGTAACTTTTTTTTTTGTTTTTTTTAATGAAGAAGTCAAAGTAGTTTTCCATAGTTGCAGAATGATGTGAGAAGTCTACAGTTCAACAACAGCGGATTAATCTCCCCAAGTTGAAGACAACTGAAGGTAAAACTACTCTCACTGCTACATACATGATGACTATGCAGTTCATCATCCCTGACTATGCAACATAGTAGAAAACGAAAGGAACCTGTAAACCTCTTAACAAAAATACCTATATAATCTTGCAGCAGAAATTTACCTTTGAAAAGTAACCAACCATATGACAACCTCGGTCGTCACATTCACAAAGCACGTAAAAGAGGAACAGGTCAACATCATAATAAAGAGTCTTGTGATCAAGAAACAATTTGGCCAAGTAGCATAGATTTTGCCCATAAACCTTGTTCTTTTTACCATCAACCTGAAGCAAATGTCCAACAGACGAGAACATTATAAAACACCTATAAAAACATATTCATGAAGTTCTCCTATAAATGTGCGAAGGACAAAGCAAGAAAACTAGTACTAGAATCAACGAACTCACCTCAAACATTGACAATGTACCACTTCTATAGATCTCATCACCTGGAGGATGCTTAAGATCGCATTTTCTCTACATAGAAGAAAAATAAGTCAGAAAAGAAAAAAGAATATGAATGTATCAGAAGGTGAAAGACGTGGATATTTGATATCTATTCCCTTTGTGAAGCAATTTCATTGTCCTACTTTTTGACTTGATCCCAAAACTGAGTCTACTTCTCTTTAGGGATGGCAATGGGGCGGGGCGGATGCGGGGTGGGTTTAAGGCTATGGGGGGGGGGGGGTTTAGGGTTGTGCGGAGCGGGTTGAAGTGGGTTTTTTTAATTAATGTGGAGCGGGGCGGGTACATGTGATTTCATGTGGGTTCAAACTTAATTTTAACTTCTTACATGTTATAAGAGTGATAGAGCATTATTTATTAACATAATTTCTTTAAAACTACTAAAATATTCAAGATAGTAAATGAAAATGGTTCAATAAAAAATAATACAATTTCTTACACGTTTCCAATTGACCTCTAAAAAATAAAATTTTAAGTCACTAATACAACTTAATGAAAAAATGAATTTCTTTTTATGAATTTTATTTTTATTATCAAACTTAAATAGAAAAAAAAAATATTTAAAAAGTTTTGCGGGGGCAGGTTCATGCGGGGCGGGTTGAAAATGAAAAAAAGTAGTTATGCGGGGCGGGGGGGGATTAAAAATTATGCGGGTTAAGCTCAACCCGCCCCACCCCGCACCGCCCCATTGCCATCCCTACTTCTCTTAAAGGGAAACCTTTTCCCTATGTTCTTCAATATTCTTCCAACAACTTCATTCTCAAAAAGGTACGTGAGTATCTTCTTTTACTCTACGCAACGTTTAAAGAATTTCAAAAACTAGCTTTGACTTCATGTTTGACCCATACCGCTCAAAAAGAATAAAAACCAATTATTTCTTCTTTTTTCTAGATAGGTAAGAGACTAAGAGTAAAACCCAAATCTTACTCTTTAACTTAATAATCATTGTCAAACTAAATGGGACAGGTAAACTGCGATAGAGAGAGTAAGATAGAGAATAGCACTTCCAGGAAAGACTTGTGTGCTTAAATAGAAGGTGTAAGGCCCCCCAAAATACAGAAGGATACTGTACAAAACGACAACAGCATGCTTCAGGTGAAAGGGATAAAACATACCAAAAGGAAAAACATAAGTTCCCACCCTTACTGGGGTGGCGGAAGTAGATTCCTTTGATCAGGAATTTTACAAAAAAAAGGTTAACAAGTGGGGGAAATTGTTTAAAAACTGTCCTCCTCAACCATTGCAGTGTTCAACTCTGATGGAGATAAGATACAACCAATCATGAAAATATTATTGCACAACTGATAAAATGGACTATTTACCAGGACAAGTGATGAGATGGGGATATGATGGTTACAACCTTGAATGTCTACGAAACCAAGAAAACACTACCAAGGGACACTATAGTAGTTCTTTTGATCCAGTTGTATAACGGTAGGTTGGCAACCCAAGATGAGAATCAAACAAATACAAGGAATCTCCCCAAAGAAAGTAAGGATATGTGCCACTAACTTGAGGAAATTAAATGAGATAACATTCTAGATCATCCAAAAGATCTTAGCATCTTAAGCAGTAAGCACACAAATTACTATATTGCTCCCATCTGAAACCCCTCAATTCAAAATATAGTGTGGTATACAGACCAGCTTTACAATTTGTGATCTTAATGTGCACCTAAGTTCTCCCTCTTTCTACAACAAGAAGAAAAGGCAAGAAAAATCAGGGAAATAGCTCACCATGTGCCTCTGAAGCTGTTCTTTGCGCTTCATAAAATTGAGACAAAACTCACAAAAGAACAGTTTCGAACAGTCATTGTATTCTGGAGGAAATGGGGAGAAGTACCACGTTTCAATCTCATATCTTCCAAGTTCTATTGTAGCAATGTTCTTAACTTTTGTGAACTCTTCATGCTCTCGCAAACTAGCCGCATCAAGCTCCTCATGGCCCTGCAAATGAAACAAAGCATATTTTGCAAAATCCATAGATCACCCCAAACAAAGAGAAAAATATTTTGAAGTCTAATAATAAAGAAAAAAAAATTAAAACAAACTAGAAAATCTATAGGAGGTATTAAGTAGCAAATTTAAAAAAGAGATGGCTAAAAAGGCCAAGCGATGTTTCTTGCAGTTAGGAGATCACTAAACTACTACATACATTCCATCAAAAGATACAGTAGGCTGACATTACCTTTTTCACTTATTTACAGGTCACATTTCTTTTTCCGAACTATGTTAAACGAGTGTGCAAAATACTAAGGCAATAAAGAACATGAAAAAATCAATAGTAACTCAAATAAAGTAAAGGAAAGAGACAAGTAGCCAAGGTGGTGTTTCATCAGTTCTTCCTCTGAGATCAATTCTCTAAGATTAACAATGCCTTAGCTCATATTAAGCAAGAGACCTCAGTCCAAAGTAGTCAAAAACAAAGAGCGCGGAGAAGTGCCAAAAGTTTGTTGGGATTTAAGCATACAAAGGAAAAGTGTGGCCTTGTGCAAGAAAAGTGCTAATGGAGAAAAATTGAAAAATAAATCGCAATGCAAGATAATATAACTACAAACAATAATTATTAAGACGAAAGAATATATAGTTCAAAAACAATTACAAATTTCTGGTTTGGATTAAAAGATGAAGCTTTAATATTTTTTTGAAAATGAGGGAAAAAATTCCAAAATATTTCTTTGGAAATGGAAGCGCTACTTCTTGTGAAGTTTTTGTTATTCCTAATCACTAGAAAATTTTGTGACAATTTTTCTTAGCAATTAGTGTATCTTTATCAACTATATTTGCTATCTAATTGCTCTTAATGACAGAGGCGATGGGTGAAGAGGTGCGTGCCTTGACACCGTATAGTTTAGCAACTACCCCAGATGTTACGGTTCTTTGTTATGGATTATGGAACGCTGCAAGATGAAATCAGATATTTTCTTCCTATGACCTATGGTGTTGGTTCATTAAGAAAAAATCAGCAATCTCTTGAGTTAAAGTACTCAAAAGCTAGAGCAATTTTCTGCTTAGATTTCATGGGATAAACTTAGAGTTTAAATACAATACTTGTAAGATAACTACCCCTAGAAACTAGGACATGAATACCTAACATTATTGGAATGAGAAATTGCAAAGTACTACATAGAAATAACTACTAATAGAATGAAAAACTGCAAATAACTACTACAAAGAAATAACTAATGCAAATAACTACTACGGTAAACCGTTGGGAAACCAAGGTGTGATAACATTAGTCCCCTCCTTCAAATCACGCTTGTCCTCAAGCGCAAAGTATGGAAAGTAATAGTATTTCCTTCTTTTTCAGCAAACTCTTCCTCGTCGTCTATAGAGTCGATCTAGAATAATTTATTGCATTGATGACCTCAGGTAAATGGTTAAACACAATTGAAACAAATTCCCTTAAATCACCTTTCCTCCATTTCAGATCTAGTGAGTTTCTTCACGAATCGGTCATGTTGTTGAGGTGAGAAATGAGTTGTCTTTGGCCTGCAAGCATCTAACAATTGCGAACAAATGGGTTGTTCCTTGCGTTCATAAAGTCGGGATAAACTCATCGGCGAAGCCAAATCTGGATAATTATGCACTCAACTTCAATTGCTATATAATCAGTAAGACAACTGATATAAAGTTCAATTATTTGCGATTGTGTGTGTACCAACCCGTGAAATTAATTGCTCAAACTTCTCCGAGTTATCTTCCAGGACCCAATCTGGCATAACTAAGTCAATTCTCCCAATTTCTGACTTTTGATTGGTGGCCCAAAACAAAGGCTACAATGACGTTTGAATTCATCCCAAGACGGTTAAGGCATATCTAACACTAGTTGAAGAAACCAAAGTTGTGCATTGCCCTCTAAGTGAAAAGAAGCAAGTCCATCAATTTCTCCTTCTAGAGTTTGTTGGTGTTGAATGAAAAAGAAGCAACTCTAACATTTTCTTCTTCTAGAGTTTGTTGGTGTTGAAATAAGTTCACATATGTTCAACCATCCCAAAGGGCTATGTTGCACGGACTCTTCAAAAATATTGACAGGTGCGTGCCGGATACTCTAGAAATAGTGCATGTTTGGAGGATCCGACGCGGTGCGGCAACATTTTCGGAGAGTCCAAGCAAGTTCGAGCAACATAGCCAAAGGGTCCTTTTGGCCATTAAATTATGGGAAATCCAACTTTGTATTGCGAGGAACAACAAAACTACCTCCTGCTTTTGATCCAGACCTTCTTGCCACTCTAGTTCTACCCTTCCAAACATGATTCCGGCTGGTATGTTCAATTGAATCAAAATCGACCTTCGGATTTGCTAAATACTTTATGAGTGCATCAAAGCGAAGCAACCTGTCTGGCTAAATTGGTTGCACATTTTTTCTTGAAACAAGTTTACCAATTGTGCTAGTTGATGTTAAATTTGGTCCCCCATAACTCCCGACTTTGGCACCACATTGTTACGATCCCTGTTATGGATCTAGTTATGGGACGCTAAAAGATGAAATCAAATGTTTCCTTCTTACAACCTATGGTGTTTGTTTGTTAAGAGAGAACATGCAATCTTTTGAGTTAAAGTACTCAAACTATTTTGTGCTTAGATTTCATAGGATAAACATAAAAGTTTAAATAAAATACTTATAAGATAACTACCCCTAGCAACTAGGACATGACTTCCTAACATTACTGGAATGAGAAACTGCAAACTACTACTAGAATGAGAAACTGCAGATAACTACTATTGTAAACCGTTGGGAGACTAAGGAGCGATAACACTATATGAAGCGCACAACCTATGCTTCACCAAGCTTTAGGGCTCAAGCGAGTCTTTAACAACATTAATTCAGTCACAAAATCACCCAAAAGAAAAGGGAGGAAACCACAACATTTTAATGATTTACGAAATATAGACATTTACTAAAGCGACTATCATGGCAAAAGAACTCCATTACTAGCTAGTTTCTATGTCTTGATTGAAAATCGATCCATCCCACTGCACTTAACGTAAAATCACAAATATTTCTCAAGCACAGTTCATTGGCAGTCTATCAAACCTTTCAAGAAAATCTGGTATAGCATAAAGTTCTTCTATTATAGGCAACTAGAACTAGAAATGCTTGTAAATCAATTAGAGGAACTAATTTTGACCGGAAAAAGGAAGGAAGATGGCAATATAAGATTGTAAACAATGAAAGCATCAAAGAGAAAAATAATGTCCACAGGTAGGAATTAGGATATGGTTAACAGCATAACCCTCCAAAGTCCAAAATGATATAAAGAATACAAAACATACCTCGACATGAGTCTCGTCAATTTTCCGTTTCTGGTGGCGTGTCATTTTTAAACTTGTCACCTGAAAACTTCAGTTGTGAGACCTTGAAGCATCAAACAGAAGGACTGAATAGTTTTTTTTTTTTAAAAATGAAGGGAAAAGTAATTATAAAAGCAACAATGAAAAACAAATGCATAAACACAACAATGAAAAGCAAATACAGCATGTGTTATAGGTGGAATTTGAATCTGGTATCTACATGTTGTACTCCTAGACCTCACCCACTTAGACATCCACTTGGGACACAAAAGAACATTTTTAAAAAGCATGAGAAGGAGAAAGTTGTAAATAAGCATGTCTATGAGCTAAGCAACTAAGCATGGATATTGGACACATAGCATGCAGCGGAGTGAGATAGCTCTCAACCTATTCCTCAATTTCCCACCCAAAAAGAGACGGCATATTAATTTTCTTTCAGATCTGCACCCTATAGCAGAGGTGTGACAAATCTCATATCTGCCTAAATATAGAAAATTACAAGCAAATAACTTAACCAAGTATTACCTTGTCCTCGACCTTCTCATCCACAACAGTCTCTACTGAATTAAGATCAAGCTGTTCAAGTTTAACCCACTCATCAAGTCTCCGGTTGACTGTCCAAAGTAAGAAAACAATATAAGGCTTAGAAGATGCAAATTCTTATTGCATTGAAAAATCAGCAAATAGCAAAATACCCTTAGTTAGACATTCTTTGTTATTAGTACAGGCCACAGAATTGAAACTGTGCACAAACAAAATAGTTCAGGCTTGCTAATATGGAGAAAAGGAAGTCCAGGAAGTTAACTCACAATGTTTTTGTGCTTTTGTGAAGCAAGAAAACATAGAAAGGCTTTATCCAAATTAAGTACAAGAGGAAGTGCAAAAGTTTGGGAGGAATGTGGTGTCTTTTCACTTTAAACTTTCCTTCCCTTTCAAATGAATTCATACAAGAAAATGAAATTCCTTTTTCCTTTGATCTATTACAGTTTTATCAAGAAATACATGTTTTAGCAACTCTGTTGACATCTGAAAGATGCTTGAAGGCTCAACCAATAGCATATCATGAAAACCAAAAAACCATTAATCACTATAGCAATTTAGGTCAGACAAAAAAAGAATATACTCATGACCTCAGCTGCTCAAAATTAATACAGAGTAGCTAGAGAATTACTCACATTATGACTAATAAAATAGTTCCTCCAGTTAATCAGCCATTTAATAAGAATGTCTAGTATATAAACCCCCAACTAATTGTGGTACTACTTTGAAACAAACAAATGAGAACACTCCTTCAGTCCTAAAATTAACAATGGCTCAGTTCAAGGGTCAAATCATTTAAAACATACAGGACATAGAGGCCATTTTGGAAATTGACTCGTCCATCCTTATACTTGCATGATGCAAAATTGTTTCTTATTACTTTTTTGGTGTTTTTTTTAAATTGAGGGCAGTGGAAGGGGAAATGGGGAGGTGATTACAAGGTGGGAAATCAATCTTTCACCAACAACACAAAAGTGCAAGTAGCTAAAGTAGCTAATCAATTGAGCTATTAGGATTTTTCCATAATGAGAAATTGTACTAACAACCACAACTCTAAAATTTCAATTTAAAAAAAAATGAAAATTTCAGTGTCAAATGAACTACTGTTGGCTGTAAATGCATAAATCAAAATTATTAACTAAAACTAAGAAACTCCAAACCCTAGCTGCTCCAAATCAACTCAAATGAAGTTAGAACGAAAGTATGAGATTAGCATGAACACTTTCCCTCGCATTACGCCGTAATTAGTACTAAACAACTCCAAACCCTAGCCACTACAAATTGAAGAAAGTAAAACAATGAAAAATAAATATAACTCACATTCAGTGTAATGAACATAGTATTCGTAGTCATTAACACCACCACAGGGAAATTTCCGGCGTTCAATGACCTTAACGGGATGGTACTTGCTGTCTCTCCAGCGGCACATTACTCGAGTACCCACCTCGAGCGGTAGGACACCACTACCTCTCCTCTTCCTCAAGGATTCGTTCTCTGCCGAAGCTCCGGTGGAGTCCACCGCCGGCGTCTGGACGGAATCCTCACCGGCGTGCAGCCCATTGGCGGTGCCATTAGGGGTTGGAATTGGGTCCGAACCGCTCTCTGCCCTCGTTGACGTGTCTATCGATCCCATTCCCTTTTTTTCCTTCCGTTGAAACCAATTTCCCACAAAATGATGCTCTTTATATTAGGTCCGTATATTGTGCACGTGAGCAGCACGTAACATTAGAAATTTTGAGCCAAAAAAGAAAAATACCCGAATTATCTTAAATGATATGCATAAGTGTCAAATGAGTGGGTTGAATTGAAATTAAATATATTATAATAGATTCAAATAAAAATTGGGTTTGGTCCTGACGCGCACAAGTTAACTTTGGGTTAAACTAAGTTGGGCTAAAATGAGTTGGGTCTTGACCTGCTTAATCTCAATATTTTTAATATATTATTATTTGAGTTTTACAACTACGGGTCTGTCCAACAATAATACATACTTTTATTGAGCTCGGATCTAGCAGTTCTAACTGTTTACGACCTTTGGCGCCCTTTACTCCACGGGCTTTTGAGGTCAGACAGCTTGCTAGGCGAACTAATAAGAGTAGTATTAGGCCGACTGTACCACCATCTCAGAACCAAGCTAAGAAGCTATTTGATAAAGTCTAGAACGTTTATGGAGTTTATGATTTTGAAGCTAGTTGGTCAACATAGATATGAATCTTTTTAGCCGGACATAGTCACGGCCAGAGAGAGAGAGAGAGTATAATTTAAATACTGAAATTTAAAAATGATTACCTTGGACGGAGAAGTTGCAAACGATTACTCGTTTATTTTCTTTTCTTCAAACTTTACAAAGAGAAGAGAGAGAATTTATTTCTAAGAGAACTGAAACTAAAACTTTCTATGTCTCTTCTTCTAAAGCCTATCTATTTATAGCGAAAAGAAAAAACATAAAGAATTTACGTACAGTAGAATGGGTCCCTTATGTGGGACCTATGCACAGTATATTGTGTGTGTACAGTATTACTGTGTGTGTAATTATTACAATCAGATGCATCAAC